>JAQZBX010029103.1:0-27466 GCA_029593785.1 Cabassous unicinctus
AGGTAATCTAAGCACCTTTAAAATATATATATATATATATATAACAAATAACATTTATGAAAATAAATGCACATATATGCATATGTATTTATATATCATTTTACAAATATTGATATGTATTGTGAAAAATTTGATTTTTACTAACAATAAAAAATAAATAAATAAATAAAATACATATATAATTGTTAGAAGGAAATTTGTCCCAGCATTCAGGGTTTGATTTTACTGTGTTCACATCAGTGGAGGAGAGACCATACATACAGGCAATATAAAGGCTAACATTGGTGAAGTTCCATATAAGGATCTCCCAGGAATTCATATTTAAACTAAGAATGAAAGAAAATGATTATGAAGTGAAAAGGTATGTTTGTGGACTGAGGCAGAAATGAATGGTGACAATATGCTTACTGAAGACATAAAAGTATTGTTTAGGTGTCCTTTGTGGCTTTGTGAAGGGATGTAAAGGATCAGTCTTTATATTCTTGGTGGAGCCATTAATTAGATTGAAGACTAGAAGAGATAAAATGTTTATAATTTGGGAGAGAGGTTATGTTTTAATATATAGTCCGTTTTAAGTGGATGTAATTAAGATGTAATGATGATAGCTCAGAAAAGGATTCCAGACAAGTGTTTTATCACTTTGAATTCAGAGATGGGGTGGAAGAAATTAAAATCAGATAAATATATGAGCACATTAAGATAGTGGATAAAAAAGGAGTTCTTAACCAGAGGTCCACAGACCCACAAGGGGTCCATAGAAGTATTTCAGGGAGTCTGTGAGATTGAATTAATTTTGAAGAATCCAAAAATTTAATTTAAACCATGCCAATGTTGAGTGTCACAAAGCTATCTGCCACTACATTCTGAGAAGGTGCCTGTGGTTTTTGCCTTAATGGCAAAGGAGTCCATGGACTAAAAAAGATTAAGTAACCCTAGGATAAAAGAATGAGTGAAGAGAGGCTAAGATTTAGTTTTCAGTTGTTGCAAAAGTGTATTTTGTTGCTCTTTGTAGAAGACAGGGGAAGGAGGTATTAGAGATGTTTGGAAACAATAAGGAGACTAAGATCTCAGAAAAAGAAAAAAAAAAGAAAGTCCCCCCTAAGTAGATCATGATTCAATTCATTGGATCTAAGGCAGAATGTTCCTAGCAGGATATCATTGTTCATGTTCACAAGACTTTCTTGTCATAAAACACTGTTGATCTTTTAAAATCAAATGGTGAGTGGGGTATGTGAACTTTCATTTTGATTGTGAAGAAAGGAGCAGGGGATCTCTAACTTGAGGGAAAATAGGATAAAAGATGATCTTGTTTCACTATGGAATAGACAAAATAAGCTTAAAGGATGATATGGCTTGTGAATGGAGGGAAAGGTTTTTAGTAAAAGAGATTGATTTTATGATCAATTATATAGTTACCAAAATAAAAAACAGGAGACCAAGAGTTCAATTGGAGACATTGGGCTCAGCTGTATGTAACATGACTTCTCAATTTAATAGGAGATAATGCCAATGTATATGAGTGAAATGAATATTTGAAACTATTATGGTATTAAAGAGTAATTCACCAAATTACATCCCACTTCTTAGTAGGAGGCAATTCAATCTTTTGAAAATTAGAGGCAGTATGAGAATGTGTGAAATTCAAAAGACAATAAGAAGATTTAAGGTATTTATGAAGACTGGAAGAATGATTTAATTTTCATGACAGTGGAGCTGCCAGATATATTTTACTGCCACTAGGAGTTGTGACTGTGTTTATAGCAGGGATAATATCCAAGTCAATGTGATGTCAGAATCAATCATGGGGAAATGCAGGTATTTAGAATGTATATTGGTAGATATACCTATTGCTTTATGTTAAGATGGACATAAGAAAACTTAAAATGTGTGTCTTGGTAAGTATCTGTTGAGATGAGTAATAATGGATTAAACTAGACAGTAATAATGAGGACAGAGACAGAGTAGAGGCTGATGTATGGCAAAAGGGATCAATGCATTGGAGGTTCCGTGTGGTAGGTAAACTGGCCATGTGGAAAAATCATGTGGAAAAGCAAAATAGAGGTAGTGTTAATCACAAGTTGTGACCTCTGATTACTGATGGGAGAGAAGAAATTCCAGGTAAAACCTAGGTTTGGTATATAATGCTCGAGAGATATATGCTTGGCAGACAGGCAAAGAAAAATTCAAATTTTATTTGTTTTTTTCTATCCATGTAATTTTGCCATGCTACTAAACTTTTCCAAACTTCTGATCATGTCCTTTTTATGCTGGTAAAGAAACAAATGAAGTTTTGGGTATTTATGAAAGGTGGCTCTGGAAATTGTGGACAGGTCTTGAATTTCATGGCTTCTTTTTCCATCCTCAGATTTACCTGCTTTGTGCTTGGCCTGTCTGGAAATTCAAAGTCAGAGAACTACAGCTGACACCCTAATTATTGAGAATGCATCCCCGGGTGGGTAAGGAATTGATATTTCTACTGAAATTACATCCCTATCACCAGAACATGGGAAGATTTCACCTATTATCCTGAATATTCTAAAGGCACTCAGTATATATTCAAGAATCTGAGATAGACTTAAGTGTGCCCAGGACTCTGGCATAATGGTGAGTCAGAGACTAAGAAATAATCTCCTTACAATATTTACATTAATTTATTACAGACTCCATTAAGGCTGGGTATTCAGAGAAGAAATGGAACCCATGGCCTTGGTTGGGAAATATTTCCATCATTAACCTTGTAAGTGGTAGTAATAGGTTTTGTGGTAATAAAATGTAATAGAGGTAAGAGTACAAACTGAGAGTCCAAAAGGGAAGCAGATGTTTGATCAGGTGACTTCAACCAATCCAGTATGAAAGGTGCTGAGGTAAGTGTTGTGTAGTATTCTGGGGAGTACAAGAGAGGGTTAGGCCAGGGAATGCAAATATAAATACTTTCATTATTTTATTCAATACTAAACACCTTCAAATAGATATAGATAGAATGTAATTTTTCATTTTGAAAGGAAGTTTGAAATTCTCATCGCCAACTTGTCCTTAATCAACCATTGCAGTCTTTGAGAATAATGTTTATGCAAATTTGATAAGTGGAAGCAGTGAATAGGAAATATTGTCCACTTGATTTTGGCTCTTCATAAAAGAAAATGAATTTAGTTTTTAGATTTAAATTTTCTGTGAAATGTTTTGAAGAACTGGAGAGACTGGAACACATAAAGAGGCTAACCAAGAATCAAGGAGAAGATACAAGAGAAACAATAATAAGAAGGATTTGGAGGACCAAGATAAAATTGAGTATGGCCTTCTACCATCAGTAGGAGTCAGACTGTGATGGTAATCCAGTATAGAATTCTCAGGGAGCTCTGATTTGTGTTATTGGATTGCCTAGATTTTATATCTTATAATGAACACCTGAGTTTTATAGATTTGAAAGAGGAAGACCTACTGATCCCAAGTTCTGTATGACACCCATGAAGTTCTGCAAAATGGTGTACACTGCTTCAAGTTTTTCCACCATTTTAATGAATAATAGAACAATTTCTCACATTAATTCAATGTGTCCTAGGTGGGAAGCACTTTATACATTAGCTCATTGTATCTTTCCAAACACATAAGTTTGCTAACCTATTTCAGAGATGAGGAAACTGAGGTCACTGGGGGGCTGATTAGAATAATAAAACCCTAGTCTTGATTAAAAAATGGCAGATCATGGATATTGCTTCTATTGTCATGAGCCTGTAGATTTATTTGAATTTGGTGGAGTAGAGTGTTTTAGTTATGATTTCTCAAGTACAAATTTTATAATCTCCATCTGTAAGTCATAATTACAAGTTTTGGGGCAATAGTCAAATTATGTCATGCAGCAACTCATGTGATATTGTGCTATAATGAAACTTTATGTATTCAGCATGTGGAAGTCCCTGTAAGTATATGTGGTTTACAGATACCAGGTCATCACTTATAATGATCTGACTAGAATTCCAAACATAATTTGAGGTTTCCACCCATAACAGGCCCTCCATTTCTCAGTACTTCCTTCTAAACCATCTTACTGTGATATTAGTGAGGAAAGTCCTGTCTGAATTTGAATGTCTGTGTTGATTTAAGAATCAATGACTTTCAAAGATGTAGCTATAAATTTCACCCAGAAAGAATGGATCATGATGGACATTTTCCAGGGAAAGATGCTCAGAATGGTGATGCTGGAGACTATGAATCATCTTCTGTCCATAGGTGAGTCTCAGAATATCTATCTATCTATCTATCTATCTATCTATCTATCTATCTATCTATCTATCATCTATCTATCATCTATCTATCTATCTATCTATCTATCTATCTATCTATCTATCTATCTATCTTATTATTTTTCTTCCTATCCATCTACCCACCTATCTGACTACATGTGTATCTAATCTATCTTTATCTATTAAACAAGTATCTGGAAGAGCTTTTTCATATGCCACTCCAGACTCTGCCTTTATTTTTTCATAGCACTTAAAACTATCTGGAAGAAATTTGGTTCTTCACTTTTTACTCATCACATTTTTTCACACCACTGGAATCTGATATTCCTGACTAAAATTTTATGTGCTTCTTGTTACTCAATCTCAAATACTCAGAACTGTGCTGAGAATGCAATGAATATTATTTAAATGAATATATAAATTGGTTAAATATTATCTGAATAATTATTATGCTTTAGTTACTATGTTGATTTTCCCAACAAAATAGAAAATTAATAGGCACACACTTTTCCATATATAACTTTTTTCTGGTGGGTTTTATGTTTATTGGATTCTTTTAAAAATACTATTCAAGCACTAAAATATAATTTTCCTTTTATGTAAAGAGTGAAGTTATTGCATGCTTTGAATTTGGGCCTGGGCCTCAATGACCACAGATCCTTAATGTCTTATGGCAAAAGGTAAAGTGTCCCTTTGCTGTTGATAGATTGTGACTATCCTGTGTTCAGGTTGTGCTCTCCTATTCTCAACTTGAATGTTTATTTAATTCTTCTCATAGCCTCCACTGGCCTTGAAGATAATGTGCTGTCATAAGCACATAATTCAAACTACATTGTATCTCTTTCCTAGAAGCAGGGCAAAGCAGATGTGATTTCCCAGTTGGATCAAGGAGAGGAACTGCTGGAAAAAGTATTAATATTTCTTCAATAGTAAATAGCTCTATTTCTTTAGATCATTCCAATTTAGCTAACATATTTAGAATTATGCAAAAATGAGCATAAAAAGGCTTAAAAAGGTGAAAGAAGGTGGGCACCATTGGAATTTGAATGCTACATGTACTCCTACTACATGTGGAAGTGAGTTTCTTGTATTTGCTTATAGGCTACAATACATCTTGGAAAGGGGAATGCAGAAGACTCTAACTTGAAACCCCAGGTGGTGCAGAAAAGACCTGAGATTACATTATCCACCTGAATGTATCAGAGGTCTGCTATTTCACCTGCTTTGATGGTGTATAAGGTGCTGATTGCGGTTCTTATCTTTCACCCACACCCAGAAGAAGCAGATAGTATTTCATTCCAGGCTAAAGTAGGTTCAAGCAGCTGAATCTGGACCTGAGATGCCATGTTATCCAGCATCCATGGGAGTGATAAAAGTGATACAACTTTGGCTCAAAAGCACCCTAATTTCCTGCCAACTCTGCACCTCATGAGATGAAGGATGAGGATTAACCCCACACCTAACCAGTATATATATATATATAGTAGATTACAGTTCTGTAATTTTAGAATTTTTTCTTTACACCAAAAGGAAAAATACCATACCCCTTATAGGCCCTATTGTTTCTTATAATTAATATCATCTTCTTTGCCACTGAAGAAAAATATTGCAATATTACTGTGAGCTATAATCCATAAATTACATTTGTTTTAATTTTCCCATATATCACTATATTCTTACTTTTAAACAGAAGAACATTCTTATACTATTAACCACAATCTTCATCCACCACGAAAATCACTGTCATACAGTCCCTAGATTATTCTCTAGCCTCCTTTCAATTGAAATATTACATCCACAGACTACCATTTGACCACAATCACATGTATGAATCAATAATGTTAGTTATTCTTACCATAGTGTATTACCATTGACTCTATTCATTTCCACACATTTACAATACACCTTATTAAAAAATCTACTACATTAAGCATCAGCTCCTTTTCAACCCATGTTCAATTTCCTAGTAACCTATTTTCTAGATGCTACCTCCTTGAGTTTACTAATCATTTTAGTTAATATTTGTGAGACCATACAATATTTCTCCTTTTGTATCTGTCTTATTTCACTCAACATCATGCCCTCAAGATCCATGCATATTATCATATGCATCCTGATTTCATTTTTTTTTTACAACTGAATAGTATTCTATTGTATGTAAAAACCACATTTCTTGTGTTGCTGAATAATATTCATTGTATGGATATACTACAAGATTTTTTTTATCCATTCACGTATTGAAGACAAGTTGAATTGCTTACAATTTTCAGGAATTTTGAATGGGGCTATAAACAATGGTGTGCAGGTATTTCTGTGGACACAAGTTTTCAGTTTATTAAAAAAAATAGCTTGGATCATGATTGATGAATCATATGGTCAAACTTTGTTTAGGTATGCAAGAAACTGCAAAATTATCTCCCAAAGAAGCTGTGTCATTTTGTATTCCTCCCCTCAATGAATGACAGTTACCATTGCTCCATATCATAGCCAGCATTTGAGGTTGGGAGTGGCTTGTTTTTAAATTATTTTGGCCATTATTCTCCAACTGTAAATCATCTGGGCAGATTTTACCTGAAGAGTGACAATTGCAGACACTTAAAGATATTTACTAATGAAGCAATAAAAAAATGTTCCTCTTTTCATCGACAGGTGTCACCATGTCAATGTTTACAAAGAGACTGAGGGCTTCCCTGTTTCCACCCAAGCTTCCAGCCACCATTCTACTTCATAAAACACCCACCAGAGTTCCAAGATTCATCTGACACCCCTCCCCCCACTCTTCATTTCATTTCAGTAATCCTGTATGTCTCATGATACCTATGGACCTCTGGACTACATGCTCCTTAGGAGATTATTTAAGATTATAGCCGATTAGACTTATAGATAAATATTTAGTCCTTCCCTCTTAGTGGAAACCTTGAAGTCTGATTGCCCTAGCAAAAGTCCACTAAGCCAAGGCCCTCTCAAATGTTTCATCTTATGGGATCCTTTATGTTAGTCTCAAGATATAGCAATTCTTCATCTTGTTATTCTAGGACAGTTTGGAAACTCTTCTAAGAAACCCATTATTATTTTAACTTAGATTTATATGTTCTTCAGATTCTCTTAATGAGACAAACCTACCTGACTATGTCCGCTGGGACATAGCACTTGGATTCAGATATGGAAATACAAATAGTATCTGGCAAAAAGCAGACAATGAATAAATACAATTTAATTTATAAATTTGAGATCTATCTGGTTTCTTTCATGTTTTTCTCCTGATATTTTCCCCTTCCCACATAACCCCAGAACAGCTGGGAATCATCTAAAACAATAATATAGAGTAATTGATGAGAAAAAATTGATCATATATCAAAGAAGAAAACAGTGGAAATATTCCTGAGGTGTGAGATGCTATCCAGAAGGGCAAATATTAAGATTACATAAAATTATTTATAAATTCCTATCTTAGATGTAAAAAATAAAATTCTTATAGGCAAATTATACTTGAGCACTTTCAAGTATTTTGAAAACTGAGATAAGCAGAAAAAGAGTAAATATGAAAAATGCAGCATGCCAATAAGGAGAAACTGTTGTTTCATTTGAAATTGTAATATGTAGTATGAATTGTACTACTGTAAATCTGAAGTTTTGGGGATTCCTTATCTTTATGGAAAGAAAATATTTCAATTATGACTGAGAGTCTGGGCTACTCTTAGGTCAGCTCACATTTTTTGATGAACCAAAATCAAATCTTTAATCCCTAACTTTTTGAAGTTTAGTATAAGAATTTTCTTAATCTTTTAAACTGCAGAGAGCTCTTGAAAATCCAACAGAGGGTTCAATATATCCTTGAAATGAGAAAATGACTTGTGATAAAAGCATGTATAACTGGCACTCTGCAGTGACCAGGTGTCAGAAAAGGGAGGTGAGCACTGCACTTAGCATGTCAAATGGGAAAAGCAAAGGAGGAATGGACCATTGAGCATGACAGAGTTACCAGCAGTACTCTTGGGATCAATTGTTTAATTTCTCCAGCACTTGAAGTTTTGTGGTTGACCTTCTCAAGCACATGTCAAAAAACATGATAGCTAAACAATACCATAATGTTGAAAATGTTGTCCTTTCAATTCTGCATATTACAGACATTTACTCATTTCTCTATGTTTAAAAGGACACATATATTTTACTGTGAATAATATGTATTGCTTTATTAATTGCTATGCACAGGTAGAGGTTTACAATCTGAAAACACAGGATTCACATAGTGAATTGTGAAAACTCCATCTTGATTAGTTTTGAAAACCAAATAAAATACATGCTTCAGTCACTTCTGTGCACTATAGTGACTTACCAACATTGTTAAAACAGAGGATTCACATACTGAACTATGAAAATACTACCTTGATTAGTTTCAAATAATAACTAAAATAGATGCTTTATTCAATGTTATACACTGATATTGACTTTCAATAAATGTGAAAACACAGGATTCACACAGTGAAATGTGAAAACACTGTCTTGATTCATTTTGAAACCTAACTAGAATATGTGATTTATTGACTGCTATGTAATCATATTGACTTCCAAACAATGTTAAAGCAAATTATACATATAATGAACTGTGAAAACATCTTTTGATTAATATCAGGTAGTAACTAAAATACATGCCTTATTCACTGCTTTATATTAACATTTACTTACAAATGCTTTTAAAATGCTAAATTCACATAGTGACCTGTGAAAACACTATATTGGTTAGTTTGCAAAACTAACTACAATACATGTTTTATTCACTGCTATTTGCTGATATTAACCTACAAACAATATGAAAACATAGGATTAATATAGTGATCTGTGAAAACACTGTCATGATTGGTTTTCAAAACTAATTAATATATGTGCTTTATTCACTGCTACATACAGATATTGACCTACAATAATGTTAAAACACAGAATTGACAAAGTGCACTGTGTAAGCGCTATCTTGAATACCTTTGAAAACTAATGAAATACTTGCTTTACTCACTGCTATGCAGTGATATTGACTTACACCCTTTGTAAAATACAGGGTTCCCGTAATGAACTGTGAAAACATTCTCATGATTACTTTCAAATACTAACAAAAATATTTGCTTTATTCACTGCTTTATACTGATATTTGCATACAGTGTTAAAACACAGGATTCACATAGTGAATTGTGAAACACTGTCTTGATTAGTTTCAAATTCTAACTGAATTATAAGTTTTAATCATGGCAATGTACTGAAATTGACTACAAGCAATGTTAAAACAAAGGAGTCATATAGTGAACAGGGAAATCACTATCTTGATTATTTTTAAATACTAATTGCAAGACATGCTTAATCCCTGCTATATACTGATATTCACTTACAAGGTTAGAACACATGATCAACACAGTGAAATGGGAAAACAATATCCTGATTATTTTCTTTTTAATTTTTTTATTTTTTAAAAGATACTTAGATTACTTACATGTTACACAAAAAAATAGGGATTCTCATATGCCCCACTCCCCACACCTTCCACACCCTCCCACATAAACATCCTTCATTAGTGTGGCACACTCATTGCAGTTGATAAATGGATCCTGGGGCTTTGCCACTAAGCATGGACCATAATTCATATTGTAGTCTACATTCTTTCCCACACCATTCTGCATGTTATGTGACAATATAAAATGGCATATATATGTCATTGCAATATCATTCAGGATGATTCCTAAGTCCTGAAAAACCTCCCATATTACAACTGTTTTTTCCCTGTCCCTGCCCCCAGAGCTTCCAGTGGTCACTACCTCCACATCAATACTGTAGTTTCTTCCAGTGCTAGAATCACAATATGTCTATAGTAGAATACTAGTAAGTCCACTCTAGTCCATAGTCCTTTCCCCAATCCTGAGGATTCTGGGATGATGATGTCCACTCCACCTCTAATTGAGAGGGACCTTATATCCTATGGGGAAGATGGATAGGACTATCTTGCTTGCAGTTACAGACTCTCTCTGTTCCTTGGGATGGTCATTGTTCATCATCATCTCTTTGTAGTTGTTCTGGGTGAGTCCAATGAGCTGTAGAGTAGGTGTTGCAACTCTGCTGAGGTTTCAGGCCCAGCTGGAACATAAACAGCCCAAAGACTCATGTCTCTTGGATGTACACCTACAAACTCTAGCCACCAGGTATAGGCTTAAATAGAAGGGACAGATGAGTCATGTGTAAGGAAGACATACTTGGGTCCAGCACTGTCACTCTCAGGAACACAAACTTCAAAGTAGGGCTCACTGGAAAGGCATCAAACTCCAGAGCTATCAACACTGATCATAGGACCTGGGTGTCTCCAGAGCCCTCAGAAGCCCCACAGTTTGGGGTAGTATCCACTTTGAGAGTCTATGAGATCCTGCTGAGTTGTTTATAAGCATTACCTCTGGGATGACATCTTGACTCACTTTGAAGTCTCTTAGCCATATAAACTCATTTGTCTTTAACTTTTCCCTCTTTTATTTCAGGTGTTTTTCCAGTTGCATTGGTAGATGGTGCTTGTTAGTAATCCCTTGGTACCAGGGAGACTCATCCCAGGGAGCCATGTCTCACACTGGGGAGAAGGTAATGCATTTATATGCTGAGTTTGGCATAGAGAGAGGTCACATTTGAGCAATAAGGAGGCTTTCAGGAGACAACTCTTAGGCACCCCACAACAATTGGTTAAGTTTCAATTTTAAGTTCAAAGGCTCATAAGCATAATGATCAATATCAAAGGCCCATCAGTGGATCATACTCCTCCACCAGTCATTACCCTTGCACTTGGGGGACTGTTGCTACTCCATTAGAGAATGTGGCAGAGCTCTCCAGGATGGGAATTCAATATTCTCTAAGTTATTGTGTGAGTCTCCACCCACAGTGACAATGCCCTGTGAACTTTTGAACATTTTTAAACACCTTGTATTTATGCCCAAGTGAACTTCATTTCATGTATCCCCTATCATTGACACCCCACACCAATGATCTATCCCCTCCCCAAGTTGTAACCCTTCTGTGATTCAAAACTTCCTCAAAAATGAAGCCATTAAAATAGCCATATACAATTAATAGGAAAATGAAATAACAATACATTTAAATATAAGAAATATAATACATAAAAATTTAAAAAATAAAAAATAAAAAATTAAATTAAATTAAAAGATTGGGATATTAAAAAATAATGGAAAATATTTTAAAAAAATTTTTTTAACTTTTTGCCTTTCATCATTGCAATATCTGGTGTCCTATCTGTATAGCGGCATTTTCTTCCATTTATTCTCCAGTGTCTTACTATTTTTCTTTTTGTTTTCAAAGAAGTTTTAGGTCACAGTAAAGTTACCGACAGAATACAGGGGACTCTCATATACCCAACATCCTCCCTTTTTCCTCCTTCCCATTTTAATACCTTTTTAAATGCGGATGATACCTTTGTTATAACTGATATACACGTAGTGAAACAGCTACTAAACATGGTCAATGGTTTACATTGTGGTTTACATTTTAGACCATACACTTTTACAAATTTTGATGATATTTAACATGCCTTGTGTCCATCATTGAAAGTTCATGTAGAACATTTCCATTGCCCACTAAGTACTCCCTATTTGATCTATTCTATTCCTCCCTCACCTTCACCTCAGAGCCGATGGTGACCCACTGGCTTCACTCCTTGGATGACAAAATTCATAGTTACATGCAACATCACTGAGTTTTAACATACTGGTTTGTCCTTCCCTATTAGGAAGCACCCATGCTCTTAAGAGACCCCCACCTCTAAACAGAGAGGTGACTAAATCAGTCCTCCTGAGTATGGGAGTCCAACTCTTTCCTGCTCATTATGTGGGTCTCCTCCCACTGATAAAACACATTATGACAAAATGATCACTCATACACTCCCTAGAAGCCTGCTCCAGGTGTGCTGTGTCCTGAATGCCCCCCATCCAACACCCTAAACCAGTAACCCTTCCTTTTCACATTGCCATAAGAACATTCCCAACTTTGTACTTTCAACCATATACCCACAAATCCCGTGTTCACCTGGTCCGTATTCCAACCCTATGTACAGTTATGTACTGATATTGAAGTACAAATGTTGTTAAAACACCGGATTCACATATTGAACTGTGAAAATACCCTTTCTAGATGCTTTCTTTTCAGAAGAGTCCCTCCTCCATGCCCTCTGGCCCTAAGCAATTTGGGAATAGGCATTTTCAGATGGCACCCACTGGAGATCCCTGCAGTGGGGGAATGGAGATCACACTCTCTAAGATAGTTGCCGGGCACCACCCATCAGCCGCATTTCTGTGGGCCCACAATGTTAAGGGGTAGCATGTTCCTGCCTTCCAGCCTCTGCTGCCAGAAGCCATTTTGGAACCCATGGCTGGAAGGCCAATTTTCAGTTGTTTGAACAGGCTTTCCATTGCGATAAGCTCTGATAAATCTGGTATCTGGTGGCTTTTGATAAGATTTTCTCATCATTTTTTGTCAATATTTTTTTTCCATTTTCTTGTCATTTATTGCTTCACCCTTGGCTTACTGAGATGTGAGGGGCCCAGTTTTGAAATATTGGTGTCTTTCTAGTGATCTTGCTGTCTGCAGTAATATAGGCCAATAAGATGTGACTAATTCTCAAATTGGAATTTAGTTATCTGGAAAGAATTATGTCCTCAATGGAAATTGAATAACTAAACCAATAATTTATTTCATTCTTAAAGATTATGTCCAATTGTTAGAGCTGAAATATGAAAATTAGAATTTTGTTATAATTAATTTCTATTACATAAGAATTACTTACATTGATAAATGTTTGTTGACATGCAACCTTTTTCTAATAATGGATTATATTAAATCTATCCTGACCTTGCACTTTCTTTTACAATTTACCCTTTCTATTTTCTATTTTAATTTACAAATTTACAATAAAGATCTTTTTAACAGCTGAAAAAGCCATTGATTATACATTATGGTTAGATGATATTATATGTGAATATATATCAATTAATCTGTTTGATAAATATTTTTGAAAGAATAGCAGCTATGTACAGCAGGAGAAACAGAGAAATTAAGAGTGGAGGAATATCCTTGTTTGATTGTTTTTCTTTATTATTATTACTATTGAATAATGAAAGTTAAATAATGATTGAAAGGCTGAATGACAATGGATCAAAATACTAGGTCTTGGTGGGGATGTGTGTATGGTGTTATGCCTCTTTATTTTTTAAGTTCACAACTTTTACTGTATATTTCATGTTATATATGTTCATGTATGAATGATATCCTTCAATAAAAATATATTAAATGACAGTTGGTGAGAGTTATACATGAATGTTTTAGATTTAATTATATCTGTAGTCAGACCTTCCACTTGTTGCTTTTCAAAGATGAAGGCTGTAATTGTGGGTGAATAGAGATGTAGGGCTGTACTTTGATTGGAGGTTCCAGCCGTTGCTTTTTATGAAATTTCCCCATCACCCACCTGACATCTGGTGAATAGTTGAGTAGTTTTAATCTCCTTGTTCAACCTACAAATGGCTTTTCCCTATTGAGTTTGGACTGGGGCTTCCATATGCCACAGGGAAGAGTTTGAGGGTAGGGGACTCTTGGGCTTCTCTGCTTGAGTGTGTATGTGTGAGTGTGTCTCTCTCTTTGCCCCTTACTTTATTTGTAAGGATAACTTTCATTTTATTTCAAATAACTTCTAAAGAAGTAGAAAAAGACACAACAGCATTTATTTATATATGGGTATCTGCATCCAAATCACTCTGTACATGAGAACAACTCAAAATATATGGAGACAAATCAGAAATGCTTTTATTGAAAGAAAAGATAGAGCTTGCTATCAATCAAGTAAAGATTCCTAAAGTAATTCACAAAGGTCTCCTCTTAATTATCAAATCAGAAGTAGGATTATTAAAAATTGAGGAATCAGAGAAAAACATTTAGAACTTTCTTATTCTCTAAATTAGTGTCTTAACATTTTTAATTAAAATTTTTAAAACGACAAACTTGTACAAAAATTTTGTAAAAATGCATTCATTATGAAAGAAATCATTGGGGTCTCTTGTTTTGAAAGACTGGACTTTTAAAAGGGGCCAAAATCATTCAGTTTAAAAGAGCATTTAATTTATATTTTGAGCAATGCTCTCGATCAGCTAATAATTTATATGAAAATGATAATAGACATTTAACTCATTTTAAAATTTGAATTTTACCAGGTATTTTAAAAATTGTATTTCTAATTTAAATATACCAAATATGTGCATGAGAGAATATCATCAAAATCTTACTGCTAATTAGAATCCATAGTTTTCATTTGGTGTATTTTCCCTCAACCCACCCCATTATTATTTTTGTATTTATATTTTTGTGGCAGAAGTTGTGAACTAACAAAACAATCATGCACTCAGTCAGCATTCCCATACAATCTTCCATCATCACACCACACCATGGTGGAACATTTGTTACAGGTTATGAGATAATATCTTCAGACTCTTACCACTAACCATGGTCCATACCATACATTTGGCACACTTTTTCCATACTCACACATTAAAAATATGTTGTGTTTTGTGTATTTTGTGTGTGTCTGTTTAGACTGCTGATGTGTTTACATTTTTCCTTTATAATCATGAGTTGACTAGTGGTTTATTCATTTTACTTCTATATTTGAACCACCACAACACCCCCACTACAAAACAAAATTTGAACTTAATTTCTTTGTTCTAGGAGTGCTTATTTTCTGTCATTCTTGTGTGCCCTTTCAACATTGCTTTCTTTCTAGATGATTTCTTTTCAAAAGAGTCCCACTCCCATACCCCTTGTCCCCAAGCAAATTGACAGTAGGTATGTTTGGGCCTTGCTCACCAGCGATCCCTGCAGTGGAGGAAGGGAGAGCATACTCTCTAAACCAGCTGTCAGGCACGATCCAGTGGCTGCATTTCTGTGGCCCTGAAAATTGGACATGTAACCTTACCCTGCCTGCCATCCTCCACTGCTGGAAGCCAATTTTGAACCCAGGGACTGAAGGCCAATTTCTAGTTCCTTGAACAGGTTATCCATTCCACTAAGCTTGGATGTATCTGATACCTAGTGGCTTTTGGTTAGATTGCCTCATCACTGAGTTGTCAATATTTTCTCATTTTAGTTGTCATTTCTTCCTCAGTGCTTGTCTTACTGAGCTCTAAGAGTGCCCATTTTGAAATATTAGGGTGGTCCTAATGATCTTGTTATTTGCAGTAATTTATGCCAATAGGGTGAGGAATTCCCAAAGAGGAATATGATTATCTGGAAAGAATTATGGCCTCAATGGAAATTGAATAACTAAACCAAAATTTATTTCAGTTTTAGAGATTATGTCTAATAGAACTGAAATATAAAAATTTGAATTTTGTTATAATTAATTTCTATTATATTAGAATTATTATTTACATTTATAAATGTTTGTTGACATACAATCTTTTTCTTGTAATGGATTATATTAAATCTAACCTGACCTTACAGTGTCTTTTACAATTTACAATTTCTATTTTCTATTTTAATTTACAAATTTGCAATAAAGGTCTTTTGAACAGCTAAAAAAAAAAACCATTGATTATATACTTTGGCTAGATGATATGGTGTGTGAATATACTTCAGTAAAACTGCTTGATAAATAAATATTTGTGCAAGAATAGCCAAAATAGCAGCTATGAACAGCAAGGGAAATAGAGACATTGAGAGGGAAGGAATATCTTTGTTAGTTTGTCTGTTTTTTCTTTATTATTATTACTCTTAAAACAATGAAAAGGTTTCATAATGGTTGAAGTGTTGAATGCACATCTCTGTGAATATAACAAACACCACTGATTGTACACTTTGGATAAATTGCATGCTTTATAAATATGTATCAAAAATAGACTTGTTTAAAAAAATAGGGTGTTTTAATGGAAAAATACACTTAATGTGAGTTATTGACTATTGTTAGTAATATTTTGGCCATGCTTTTACCTAGTATGTAAGAAACAGATCACAACAATGCAAGGTGTTGGTGGATATGTGATGTTTGGGACCCCTGCATAGTGTTATGCCTGTTTATTTTGTAAGTTCACAACTTTTACTACACAATTTATGTTTTTTTTTTATGTTCATGTAAAAGAATAATATCCTTCAATAAAAATATATTAAAGTTGGCGGTGAGATAAACAGAAGGTTTTGGATTTATTAATTTCTCTAGTCAGGTCTTCCTTTGGGTGCTCTTCAAAGATGGAGTCTGTGATCTCGGGTGCATAGAGATGGAGATCTGTGCTCTCTTACTGATGGAATCAGTCCTTGATTTTTCTGAACCTTCCCCATCACCTACCCAACATTTGGTGCATAATCAAGTTGGCCTATATCTCCTTGCTTAGCCTACAAATGAATTTTCCCTATTGGGTTTGGGCAGGGGTTTCTGCATGCCATAGGAGAGAGTTTGAGGGTGGGGAGCTGTTGGGCCCCTTTGCTTGTGTGTATATATGTGAGTGTATCTCTGTGTTTGCTCCTTACATTCTTTGCAAAACTAGCTTTCATTTTATTTCAAATACTTTCTAAAGAAGTATAATATGACACAACAGCATTTATTTATATATGGGTAACTGCATCAGAGTCCCTCTATACATGAGAACAACTCAAAGGATATGGAGACAAATCAGAAATGCTTTCCTTGCAACAATAGCTAGAGCTTGCTGTCAATCAAGTAAAGATTCCTAAAATAATTCATAAAGATCTCCTCTAAATTTTCAAATCAGAAGTGGGATTATTAAAAAGTTAAGGAATCAGAAGAATTTGGAACTTTCTTATTATTCTCACAGTGTAGTTAACATTTTTTATTTAACTAAAAAAAAGACAAACTTGCCTAAAAAATTTTGTACAAAATATATTTACTACTAAAGGAAATCATTGGAGCCTCTTGTTTTTAAAGACTGTTCTTTTAAAATAGCTAAAATCTTTGATTTTTAAGGAGCATTTGGTTTATGTTTTGAGCAATGCTGTCACTCTTAGCTAATAATTTATATGAAAATGATAAAATATATTAATTCTTATTTTAAATTTTGTATTTTACCAGGTATTTTAAAAATTGTTTTTCTATTTTAAATACACCAAATATGTGCATGAGAGAATATCATCAAAATCTTAAAACTAACTAGAGTCCATATCTTCCATTTGGTGTATTTTCCCCCAACCCCCCATTATTATTTTTATCAATAAATTTTCATTACAGAAGATGTGAGCTAACAAAACAATCATGCACTTGGCTAGAATTCCCATACAACAATCTTCCATCATCACACCACATCATGGTGGAATATTTGTTACAGATTATGAGATAATATCATCAGACTATTTCCACTGACCATGGTCCATACCATATATTTGGCACATGTTTTCCATACTCCCCCATTATCAACATGTCATGGTTGTTGTATGTATTTTGTGCATGTCTGTTTGGACCAGAGCTGTGTTTTCATTCCCCCCCTATAATCATGAGTTTGCCTAATGGTTTATTCATTTTATTTCTATATTTGAACCAACACCACACCCCCACTGCAAAACAGAATTTGAATTTAATTACTTTCTTCCAAGATGTGCTTATTTTCCCTCCCATTCTTGTCTACTTTTTCAGCATTACCTTGTTTCTAGATGCTTTCTTTTCAAAAGAGTCCCTCCTCCATGCCCCCAGCCCCAAGTAATTTGGGGGCATATGTATTAGAACCATGCCCACTGAGGATCCCTGTGTTGGAGGAAAGGAGTGCACAATCTCTAAGCCTGTAGCCAGCCACCACCCAGCAGCTGTTTTGCTGTGGGCCCACAAAGTCAAGGAGTACTTGATCCTGCCTTGCCAGCATCCACTGCTGGAAGCCATTTTGGAAGCCAGGGCCTGAAGGCCAATTTCCAATTCCTTGAACAGTTTAGCCATTGTCCTAAGTCTGATTCCTGGTGGCTTTTGAAAAGAATGTCTTATCATTGAATTGTCAATATTTTCTCATTTTTGTTGACATTTCTTCCTTGACCCTTGGCTTATTGAGTTTTGATGGACCCCATTTTCAAATATTGGAGTCTTCTTAGTGATCTTGTTATCTGCAGTAATTTATGCCAAAAAAAGATGTGAGAAATTCCCATATAAGAATTTGAATATCCCAAAAGAATTATTTCCTAAATGGAAATTGAATAACTAAACCAATAATTTATTTCATTCTTAGAGATTTTTATGTCAAATATTTAGAGCCAGAATATAATAATTAGAATTTTGTTATAATTAAGTTCTATTATATTAGAATTATCATTTATATTTATAATTGCTTGTTACCATACCATCTATCTTTATTATAATGGGTTATAATAAATCTATCCTGACTTTACACTCTACACTCTCTTTTACTATTTAACATTTCTATTTCTTATTTCATTTTACATATTTACAATAAAGGGTTAGATCCTGGTTCAATGAGGCTCAGAGAGAGATCAAAGTTCAGGAGGAGAAATTTATTAGACTCCCAGCATGGTGGGGGTATGAAGTGAGACTTCAGTTCATCTGACTGACTAGGGTTTGTTCTTAAATTGTCTGGGGGTTGGGTACTAGCAAAAACAGAAAAATTTAGGGTTAAGGCAATTAACTGGCCCTTCTATTGTGTAGGAAGTCATCAATGTGTGTTTAAAGCTGTGTATTTTTTTCTGGATGAAGTCAGAAGATTCTGAAGAGAAAAGGGACAAAGATTAATAAACCAAAAACTGTGATCATAAAGGAAACAAAGGGCATGAAGAAAGACATGATCCGGGAACCCCTACCCCCTACAGAAGTAGAATTTTTTAAGTTTTGGTTTACTTTTTAAATTTCTTTGATGACCATTTGAATTTGTCTGAAACTTTATGTAGAAACAACACTCTTCTCCTGAAAAGGCACATGTGCCACCTTGGGCAGCTGTTAGAGTATCAGGTGCCCTTCTCTTCTGTAGGACTATTTTGGCCAGGGACTTTGTTGCATGTCAATAACCCTGTGGTTATTTCTTCTGAGTTTGGTGAGGGTTGTGGCTAGCTGTGAGTATTGATGTTGAGAGAGATCTAATGTAGAACTGCAGCAGTTCCAAGGAGACCAGAGTGATCTTCATGAGGATGTGTATTGTGTGTTTAGGTTTTGAGAAGAAAGGTTGTAGAGGAGAGGTAAGGGTGGCTGAGATATTGGTATAAACCATCCAGGGTTCAGCATAGACTAACATGCAGGTGCCTTGCCACTCAGAGGGGAGAAAATGATATAGAGTTTCCACAGAGAAATGACAGTCCAGATTGATTTGTAGAAGGACAAAATCCAGTTACTATTCATGCATCCAGTTGTTTCAATACTAGTGAACATTTTGTGGGATATAGATAGGGCCATAGTTTGGTTTGATCTGAGTTTAGTGTTGTTGCATTGTGGAAGTCCCAGATATAACCTCTGGCAGGATCCCAAAGCATGGGGAAGGTGGTGTTTAAGGGTACACAGTTGCTATGTCAGCTGGCGGGCAAATAGGAGGTGTTGATTAGGTAATAGGAGTCAGCAAATTGCCCAGGGAGTCTGTACTGACAGGAAAATCCATGGTTTCCACATTGATGTTGTGCGAGGTTGCAGGAGGGTTTATAGGTATTTGAGTTGTTGCATAGTTGCAACCAGGCTGACATTATGCAGATGTCTGAGGAGCAGGTGCCCTTACTGACTGGTTTGGGTGTGGCATCCCTGATCATTTAGAATATGTGTTTGCAATAATTTGAGGGTATTTGGCTGAAAGTATTGGTGTTAGTGGTATTGGCTAAGACACAGAATGGGAAGTGTAGATTTGAGATGTTTAGGGTGGAATAAAGAGGCCCTGTTTATGGTGTTTGGTAGTGTAGATCATATATTGATATATTTATGGCCGGCCATACTGTCAGTAAAAGAGCTTGAAATCTGGTTATTGATTTTGGCTTGAGGTGGCCTTGGATAAACATTATTGTATCCCCCCACTCTTTTTCTGAAGCAGGGATTAGCATAGGTGGTTTGGATATGTCGGGATAAAGCCAGCATGAAGATAGGTTAAGATATTGTGTCTTTTGGTTGGCTAGGAGGAGCAAGGTATCCTGAGGAGCATGTGAACACAGAGTGAGGGGAAATTGCAGGACAAAAATGAGGGGGAGGGTGGTCATCATGATTTTGGTGTATAATTATTAGTATTATAATAGTGAGGAAATATATTTGTTTGGAGGGTGTATGATAAGAGGTCTCCTTGAAGCCTGAGGTCAGAGATGCACAGTAACCATTGGGAAGTGTTAATGGGTGCTTGGTAGGAGGTTTGTAATTCTCAGAGTAAAACTGACAAAAAGCTTTTGAAGAGTGCTATAAGCATGAGTTTTATGGTTTCGGGTGCCACCAGATAAATGAGTGGTTACAGGTTGGGCACAATAGGGGGCAGGCACATTCTGTTATGGCCAAAAGAATTAGAGAGATAAGGAAAACAAAGGTTAGCACAAAGAAAACAACTATAGTTACTTTTGGCAGTCTGTGGACATATTATGGGTCTGATCTAGGATTGGTCTCACCCAGAAGCTTACAAAATAGTAATTTCAAGCCTTCTTGTGGTTCACAGATGTAATGGTCAGGAGTGGATGTTTCTTCATGGCTTGCAGTCTGAGGAAGTGAAGTAGGTTGGCCTGGATCAGTTTCCATAAGGTGTGGTGCAGATTGAGTCAGTTAAAATGGGCCCAAGATGAGATGCTGGCCAGTTTAGCTGCTGTGGGGGTACTTAGCAGTATTAGATAAGGTCTGTTCCATAGGGGCTGGAGGGGATTAAGGTGTAGGGCTTTTAGGTAGACCCACTCTTCTGGTTTGAAGTCTGGGTTTGTGGGTTCTATTGGTGGTTGGGGCAAGCTTTCATGGGCATGCTGCCTAAGTGCATGTAGTATTTGGCTTAAAATGGGGAGGTAGTCACTTAAGAGTGAGGTACGAGGGGGGAAATTTTCTAGAACATTGGGTTGACTCTACATGATATCAAAGGGAATTAGGAGGGATTTATGGGGTACAGAGTAGAGTTTGGGGAGAGCAATAGATAAAAGTTCTATCCAGGTGGTTTGAGTTTGGATCATGAGTTTAGTGAGGTAGGTTTTGATTAGGCTGTGCATACATTCTACTTTGCTTGATGATTGGGGTCAATATGAAATGTGCAACTTCCAAGTAATATTGAGAGCAGCACATACCCCTTGGGTGATTTGGGAAATAAAGGCAGCACTGTTTTCTGATTGTAATGATGTGGGAAGGCCGAACCGGGAAATGATTTCCTATACTAAGACTCTGGTTACAATGTCAGCCTTTTTGGAGGTGCTAGGAAAGGCTTCCACCCAGCCTGAAAAGGTATCAATGAATACTAACAAATATTTTACTCATTTTACTGGGGGCATGTGAGTGAAATCTATCTGCCAAATGTCTGAATATTTGTCACGTGCTTGACGAGTAGGGGTCTGGGGTTCGGGGGTGGCCTTTGGGGCTAGGTTGTTTGGCAATTGTGACAGGGTGCTGAAATTTCTGACAGAATTTTGTGAAGGCTGGAGGAGCAATGCAGTGGGAGAGCAGCTGGGTTAGTGTTTTAGGGCTGACATGGAAGTGGTTGTGTAGAGAAGTAAGGATATTTTCTTTTTCTTGTTTTGGTAGTATTATCTTATTGTCCTTAAAAATCCATCCATTATTGACCTTTGCCCTGGCCTGCAGTAAACAGCATGTTTCTTCCAGAGAGTAGGTTGTGGGGCTGAGTGGCAATGCTTGTAACATTGATGAGTGTGTATAGATGGGTTTCTCGTTTGATGGCTTGTAATTTTGCTTCTTTATCTGCTATATGACTTCCCTGCATGATTGGGTTTTTTTTGTTGTTGTTGTTGCCCTTTGCAGTGAAGGATTGCAATGTGCTGTGGCAGGCTAGCAGCCTGAAGGAGTTTCAGAAACAGGTGGTGATTGATGATGGAGGAGCCATTAGTGGTAAGGTATTCTCTTTCTCTCCACAGAGGGGCATGTGAATGTATGATATGAAAATGCATGTTTAGAGTCAGTGTATGTGTTGACTATGAGATCTTAGGCTATAGTTAGGTCTCCAGTGAGGGCCATATGAGTTCTGCTTGCTGTGAGGTTGTGTCTGGTGGTAATGGGCCTGATTCTAAGACTCTGTTTAGGGTTACTATTGCATATTCTGCCAGTGTGGAGTTGCCAATTTTGGTGGAGCTGCCATTGATGAACCAGTTTAGAACAGGCTCTGGCAAGGGAAGGCCCAAGATATTGGGAAGTGAGTTGATGAAGCGATCAAGCATTTCTGAGTAGTCATGTTCTGGGGCTTTTTCATTCATGTTTGTATTAGGTATGGGGAGTAGGGTAGTGGGGTTAAGGGAGGGGCAGTGGTGAAGTGTAACATTTGAATTTTGGAGTAGGGTGATGTGTATGGCTTGTAAGCAAATATTAGAAGTGATTGGAATGGCTTGGTGGGACAGGAGGGGAGATAGAGAGTGTGAGGAGTATCCTGGATGGTTTGGAAGTGTACCAATTTTATAGTTTCCTGGATGAGTACAGTAGCAGCTGCTAAGTTTCAAAGACAGTGAGGCCACCCTGTGATAGCCCCATTAAGCTATTTTGAAAAGTATGCCACTGTGCAGGGATCAAGTCCATTCTTTTGGGTTAGGAGTCCTAGAGCATAACCTCCCCTCTTGTCTATGTATAGTTGGGAAGGCTTGTTTGGATTTGGCAGAGCTAAGGCTGTGCAGCACACAGGGCCAACTGTAGTTGCTTGAATGGAGTAGTGATTGATATGTGTTGAGGTATTAGTTCATTGAGGTTGCCCATGATTCCATGATAGAAGGGTTTGGGTATAAGGCCAAAATTAGGTACCTAGAGTTGAAAAATATGGCAAGTCTTAAAAAGGATAGTAGTTCAGATTTAGTTGTGTGTATAGGGGTTTCAAAGATGAGGTTTTTTTGCTCTAGTGTTAAGCTTTTTTGGGTGGGGGTTAAGTGTAGTCCAAGGTATGTAACTTCATGGGCAAAGAACTGGCCTTTGTTGGGGGACACCTGGTATCCCTTTCTTGCAAAGAAGTTGAGGAGGGAGGTAGTGTGTTCAATGGAAATTTTTAGGGAGGGGCTACACAAAAGGAAGTCATTGACATACTGTAGAAGTACTCTGGGGTTTAGGAGTAGAGTAGAGAGGTCACAGGCTAGAGCTTGGCCAAATATGTGGGGAATGTCACAGAACCCCTGGGGGAGGACAGTCCAGGGGAGTTTTTGAGTGACTTTAGTAGTTGGGTCAGTCCAGGTAAAGATGAACAGATTTTGGGAAGAGCTATCAAGGGAGATAGTGAAGAAGGTGTCTTTGAGTTCTAGGACAGTGAAGTGAAAGGTGTTGGGAGGAATTCAGGAAAGTAATGTTTATGGGTTTGGAACAGTAGGTGTGAGGGTTTGAGCTGCATCTACTGTCCAGAGATCTTGGACTAGTCAGTAGATGTTGTTTGGCTTTTTCACAGCTAGACCGGGAGTGGTAGCAGATGAGTTGGTTGGCCACAGAAGTCCTACAGAGAGGTTTGGCTTGTGGGAGCTCAGGGATTGGGGCACACTTTTTCCCAGTGTCCTTCTCTGCAACACTTGAAGCAGGGTTCTGGAGTAATTCATGCAGAGCTTGATGGTTTCTTTATGCTATCTTGAATGGTGGCTGCAATTAAATGGTACTTAGCCAGATATCATTTGATCTTTTATTGTTTAGTTTCCTCATCTCTATTGTTAAAGACTCTGAAGGTGGTTTTTAATGAGTCTGTGCCTTATTCTCTAGTTTTTGTAACTTTTTCTTAATATCTGGGCTAGAATGTGATATGAAACAAGTGTGGAGGTATAATTTTCCTGCTTCAGTAATGGGATCTAGGTTAATGTATTTTAAATTTTTTCTCTGAATCAGCTTATAAAGGCTGTGGTGTTTTCATCAGGTTTTTGTGCTATTTCTTGGATTTTATCAAAATTTAAAGCTTTTAGGGATGCCTTTTTAGTCCCTCTATTATGCAAGTAAGGAAGTGGGACATGTGAATAAGGTCTGGGGATTCGTTTTGGTCGTTTCAATCTGGGGCATTGGGGGGGATGGCAGTGGGGCCAGCTGGTTGTTGGTTTGGGTCCTGAGTGTGAAGGATGTTTGTGAAAGCAGTGGCTGTGGCCCAAATGTGAGATTTTCTTTGAATGTGGTCTTAGAAGTTTAGGTCATATGACCGAGAAAGGTATTGGAATTCTTTAGTATATTGTGTGGGGTCTGTGGAGAAAGAACCCATTTCTCAATGTTAGAGAGTTTGGGAATTGAGAAGGGAGCATGTACATGAATGATGTCTTCAGTGCCCACCGCTTCCCTAAATGGGATACTGGGGCTAATGGGGGGGGGGTTCATGGTGTTTAGTCAGAGGGCCCTGGGTTTGGGAATGGGTAAAGGACAGAGAGAGAGAATGGGGGAGAACTTGGTGGGGAGCTGGGAGTTTGAGAGGAAGAATCTGAGGGGGTGTGGGAGTATAAGGGGGAGGACAAGGAGGGGTATGATCAGAAGCATTGAAGTCAGAAAAGGGATCTTCTGTGCATGGAAGATGGGGTCAGCTGCAGAGAAGGAGAATTTGGTAGGTGGTGCAGGACTGGCAGAGGGAGGGACAGTTACAGAGAAAGAAGAAGGCTTGGATATAGGGAACCTCAGACCACCTGCCATTGCATTGAATATAGTTCTTGAGGTTTTGGAGAAATTGAATGACAAAAGTGTCATGTTCACGCCACTAGCTTTGGTTGTCTAATTTAAATTTTGGCCAAATAGTGGCAAAATAAACAATGAGCTGTTTTGGTTTAATTTCTCCCCCAGGATAGAGGGTTTTAGGGTTGCAGAGGAGACACCCCAAAGGGGTTTCTCTTGGAGGTAGTCATTGGGAATTTCTCATGGTTGGTGAAAGGGAGGGTGATTTTAAGGAACTCTTTAGAAAAGAGGGTATGAGAGAAGAGATGCAAGCATCCTTGGTTCTCTTATTCTCAAACCAGTTAAACCCATCCCTGGAGCCAGAAGCTCAGGTGAAGGGGATGGTCCTCTGATGCTGGAAAGGATAACTGACCTAGCGGGAGAATTTTGGAGAAAAAGAAGGCAGGTGATCAAAAAAGGGACAGGACTCTCCAGAGAGTTCCCAAGACTCACCCAAAGATGTGTCAGTGCCCGGTGTTTGTTAGTGAAGATGCAATGGCAGGTAGAGGAACTGCACCTCTAAGATTTGATCTTTCTCAATGGGGCCTCCCAGGTTTCAGCACCAGAATATTAGGTCCTGGTTCAATGAGGCTCAGAGACAGACCACAGTTCAGGTAGAAAAGTTTATTATATCATTGGCATGGCAGAGGTCTGAAGTGAGATTTCAGCCTGCCTGACTGACTCTGGTTTGTTCTTAGATAGTCTGGGGGTAGGGTACTAGTGAGAACAGTGAATAAGTTCTGACTTTTACAATGTTGGGTGGGGATCTTGGGGAGAATGTGGTGTATGTGCCAGAAGGCCCAATGGGATGTAGAACAATCTTGTGATCAGTGTTGAGATAAGGCATATCCTGTTTGTTCAGGGACAGAGGGTGAGGGTTTTGGCTATTTGTCCTTGCAGCAGAGAGACTTGGTGCCAATTGGGGGTTATGGGTGGGTCATTTTGATGGATGGGGCTAACACTTGGCCATCTGTAATTGAGGAAGGGGAGAATTGTTGGAGCTACTTGGGGGTCATGGGGGGGGTTATTTTGCAAATGGGGCTGCAATATACCCTAGAGGAAGAATTACTGAACAGATTTGGCAGATGTCAGAGCAGATACCTTGGAAATCCTGGCTTTCTATTTGGGAAGCTTCAGTTTCTTTTTTGAATTTCACAGCCTGGTTTTGAAACTGGGGTCACCTGTCTCTTGCAGTCCAGTTAAATACAGTACCCCATGCAGAGCTCCCCAAATTCACTGGTTGTGAGCCAGCTTTTCCAACCCAACATTTCTCTCAGCTGTGGAGTGTAGAGGGTGGCATTGGTCTGCAAATGGGATATGGGCCACCAACCCTCCAAAGATGAAGTTTTTTTACAATTGTTTTTATTTTTTATCTTTTGTACATTTCTGCATTAATGAGCCTCCAAATTATGTGGCTTCATGACAAATGAACAAGGTTAAAATAAAGATAATTACTTAGGAATATGAGTGTTTCTTGTCATCATAGAGAATGCATGAGAAGTGCAGAAATGGGCAATTGAGGAAGCTCTCTTTAATGTTTGTATGTATTTGCCTAGCAATTCAGAGAGCTGAAGAAGTGGCAAGATGAAGTAAAGAAAATTAGCAAGAAGGTAGTCATGATAGCTGTGTGGTAGGGCTCCCCTTTCCTTTTGCATACCTCCAAAGAGGAAGTGAAATGAGAAATATAATCTATCTTTCATTCCTTTAAAGAAATGCAAAATGAACTGCCTTCCTAACATGGACACTGTAAAATGAAAATGGTTATTTCAGGAGAAGGATACTGATGTAGAGGGAACCATAGGGTAGAGCATTCATTGTGTTTGAAAGAGGAGAGGATGCCTGTGGACAACAGCACACACATCTGAGGCCACCATGGTGATCCATGGGCTTGGCAGGGGCAGGGTGTTGGGGGTTGGGTCATAAAAAGGCCTCCCACCATCCAGAATACTGGAAACAATCTGAGGGGGCCAGGGGTGTGACCAGGTCCACCAGATCGAACTCATTCAACTTCTTCAACCTCTTTACTTCAGATGATGTATGTCAATCGAGCCACTGTGACTGGCTTCTACTTGATACTTAGCTTCTTGAAAACCCAACAGTATTTCAAGTGGCAGCAGCAGCATTCACCATTTTACAATCTTACCAGCAGTGAATGAGTGAATGTGCTTTTCTCCACATCCTCTCCACCACTTGCAGGTATATTTAAAATAATTTTTTTAAATTTTTACCTTTTAAACCTTTATTGATAATGCACTTTAAAAACAAAGAATCAAATGACAACACAACATATCAAAACCTATGGGATGCAGCGAAAGCAGTCCTGAGAGGGAAGTTCATAGCCATAAATTCACATATTAAAAAAGAAGAAAGAGCTAAAATTGAAGACCTAACTGCACAATTGGAGGAATTGGAAAAACAACAACAAACTAAACCAAAAGGAAGTAGAAAGAAAGAAATAACAAAGATTCGA
>JAQZBX010029104.1:0-19915 GCA_029593785.1 Cabassous unicinctus
CTTTTCTTGATTATTGTTTGCTTGTAAAATTGTTTTCCAACCACTCACTTTCAGCCTCTTTACATCCCTGGGTTTAAGTTGGGTTTCTTTTAAACAGCATATATATGGGTCATATTTCCTTATCCATTCTGCCAATCTGTGTCTCTTGACTGGTGGGTTTACTCCATTAACATTCAATGTTATTACTGTCACGAAGTTACTTACATTGCCATATTTTCTTTAAGTTTATGTATGCCATATATTGTTTTTATTTCTCTTTTTATCATTTTAGTTGTCTTATATTCTTTTACAACTCTCTCTACTGTTTTTTTCTAATAATACTGCAGAACTCCTTTTAATATTTCTTGCTCTGCAGGCTTCTTATTGACATACTCTCTTAATTTCTGCTTATCTGTGAATATTTTGAACTCTAATTCATTTTTGAATGCCAGTTTTGCTGGATAGAGAATTCTTGGCTGGAAGGTATTTCTTTTAGCACCTTAACTATGTCATACCACTGCTTTCCTGCCTCCATTGTTTAGATGAGAAATCAGCAATTAATCTTATTGTGTTTCCCTTGTATCTGATGCAGTTTTTTTATCTTGCTGCTTTTAGCTTATTCTCTTTGTCTTGAGCATTGGACAATTTGACCAGTATATGTATTGGAGAAGGCCTATGTGAATATTCTCACTGTCCTGATTTTGTGATAATCAGGGTAGGCTAAACTTTGCTACATTAGAAACCATGCATGTGTCCCCAGACCTAGTTTTTCCCACTAGGTCTGGTTTTTAGAATGCTGGTGATAAACTAAGCCTGATTTATTATATGGCCTTCCTGTATGGAAAATGACTGTAACTCTAGGTATCTTTGGTCAACCTTAAGAGATATAGCAAGGGAACGGATGTGACTCAAATGGTTGGGCATCCGTCTCCCATATGGAGGGACCTGGGTTCGATCCCTGGGACCCCCAGGTAAAAATTTAAAAAAAGAAAAATATAGAGAAGGCCTGTTAGGATTTATACTGTTTCAGGTGCACTCTGCTTCCTGGACATGTACATCTATCTCCCTCAATAGAGTTGGGAAGTTTACAGCCACTATTTCCTCCAAGATACCTTTTGTCCCCTTTCCCTTCTCTTCTCCCTCTGGGATGCCTATAATACTTATGTTTCTGTATTTCATATTGTCCTTTTTTCTTTCTTTATATCTATCTGTTCTACAATCTGTTTGATTTCAGATATACTGTCTTCCACAACACTGATACTTTCCTCTGCCTGTTCAAATCTGTTGTTATATGTTTACAATGTATTTTGGATTTCTTGAATTGTGCCACTTATCACCAGTATATGCATTGTCTTTTTTATATATGTTTATAATTTCTTCAGTATGTTCTCCCAGTGTCTTCTTAATATCTTTAATCTATTCCTTTACTTCACTAAGTTGGTTCATGATATTTGTTTGAACATCTCTCATTAGTTGTTCCATGTTCTGCATCTCCTCCTGGTTTTTAGTTTGTTCATTGGACTGGGCCATGTCTTCCTATTTCTTAGTATGGCTTGTAATTTTTTGTTGATGTCTAGGCATCTGTTTATCTTGATGGGTTCCTTCAGTTTATTAGCTTCTATCTCTACTAGATGGTTTTATTTTTTATTTTTTGTATGTGTGGTAAGATTTTACTTCTACATTTTGTTCCTCTTATTTTATTTCCTTGCTGTTGTCTATTTTCTCTTGAAAAATAAAAATTAGGTCCAGAGAAATACAAAGAGATATGAAGAGAAAAAGAATAATATTAATAACAATAGTAAAAGTTAGGAGAGGAACCATGCAAACTTAAGAAAATGAATAATTAACACAAGTAAGATGTACAGAGAAATGAGATTTTAAAAGAGGGATAGAAACAATGAAATGAGAAACAGAATAGAGAAAAAATATATAGAATGAATTAAAAGGCCAGAATGATGAGAAGAGAGGAAAAGAATAAAGAAAAGAGAGAAAGAAAAATAAGTTTAAAAAGAGAAGAAAACAGAAAAAAAGGAGACCAAAAGAAGTAAAATAAAGAAAAATTGAAGAGCAAACAAAAAAAGATCAAATGAAAGAACAACAACAGAAATAGAAAATAGAAAATAGAAGATAGAAAGATGAAGGAGAGAAAAGGAATAGCATAAGCAGAAAAAATTGGTAAATGAAAAAGAAAACAAACAGGGAAACAAAGGAATGGGAAACACAAAAAGCAAGAAACCATACAGCAGCAATTGTTGAAAAAAAGGAGAAAGCGAGATTAAAAAATAAATAAATAAATAAATAAATAAATAAATAAATAAACCGAGAAAAACAGCCTTTCCTTTTAGACCCCTAAGAATCTTCTCAGGCTACTGGTGTTCATCAATCAATCACCCTGCAGGTTTTGAACTGGGTTTCAGTGAGTAAAATAAGGAAAGTTTTTAAAAGGAACTTTAAAAAAATAAAAAATAAAATACACCCAAGAAAGAAAAGCTAATACA
This sequence comes from Cabassous unicinctus, assembly GCA_029593785.1. NCBI lineage: Eukaryota > Metazoa > Chordata > Mammalia > Cingulata > Chlamyphoridae > Cabassous > Cabassous unicinctus. The sequence continues at coordinate 2,478 of JAQZBX010029104.1, forward strand.
AAGGGAATGTCTATATGTTCCCTCTCATAAAGTTTCAGCTGAGTGCCCGATAACCCCATGGATCACTTCTCTAAGAAAAAGTGGAAATTGAACCAGGGACCTTATATATGTAAGGCAGGAATTGTTCCTCTGAGCTAACCAGTCTCCTTGGGTTAATTAACCTTTCAGATGGCTATCTGCCCCCTTTCCCTTGGGCAGGTTAGATTCCTTGCAGTTTGCCAGAATCCTGTTGATTAGATAACTGTTCCTGCCTCCTCTCTAACCAAATTCTTCTCTTTACCTGGGCAGTTGGGCATGACAATCTGCCTGAGGGCATCCCCCTCCCCTATCTCTTTCAAGTTGGTTTTCCTTCCTATATTCAAAAGGGGCTCAACTGGCCAAACTCACTGCAAAGAAATCTCTCTCCACCCTCCCAGATCCCTCTTGTTCCCAAAGAATCTGCCTTCACACTCCTCAGAGCAGGGAATAAGTGGCTCCACATTGGCTATTTCCCTGATAGTGGGATATATGAGCTGCTTTCAGCTACAGGCATGAGCAACTCATAGATTTTCTTTGGCTTCTTTATCTTTCAAGTAACCTCCTACATGACTCAGAGTGCCTTCCCATTCTATTTATATCCAAAGCTGCTGTCAGGAAGGAAGATGTCTTCTCTCCTCTTAATTATATGCAGTTCACCAGGATTTTACCCTTACTTAATGTTTTGGAGGTGGGGAAGAGGAGCCCTTCCCATTGGCCAGGAGGTTTAATAACTCACAATTTGCCATTTTGGCTTCTTTGTCTATCTGTCCATCACTCTCCTGGGAGTTGTGAAGCAGTGTTCTGGTCTGCTGTACCCCAAAGCATGTGCCCAAAGCAGCTTTTGGAACTTTCTCCATTGTTTTAGTGAGAACCAAATCTTATCTGCTTAAGCCGATGGCTTTGTTCCCGCAATTGGTAATATGATTTAAAGTCCAAATTGGCTTTCCATTTCTGAGAATTTTCTGGATTCAGAGCCCCTTAACCTTCCAAAAGTTTGGATAATTGTGTTTTCCATTTGTTTGAAAAATGATTGTGGAATATTTTATTGGGATTGCACTGACTCTGTATATCAATTTGGATACAATTGACATATTAATGATACTAAGTCTACCAATCCATGAGCTTTGAGTGTTCTTCCAATTATTTAGATCTTTTATAATTTCTTTAAGCAATGCATTAAAGTTTTGGGAATACAAATGCTTTACATCCTTGGTTAAGTTTATTCCTAAATATTTGTTACCTTTTGTCATTATTGTAATTTGATTTTTTTCCTGACTTCCTCTTCAGATTGCACATTACTAGTTTATAGAAGCACCACTGATTTTTGCATATTGATCTTATATCCTGCACTCTGGTGAAATCATTTATTAGCTCTGTCATCTCCATTGTAGATTTTTTAGGACAGTCTAGGTTTAGGATCATATAATCAGTGAATAGTGAAAATTTTACTTCTTATTTTCCAACTTGTATGTCTTTTATTTATTTATTTTTCTTGCCTGATTGCTCTAGCTAGAACCACTAGCATTATATTAAACAACAGTGATAACAGTGTGAATCCTTTCTTTGTCACTGATCACAATGGGAAAGCTTTCAGTCTTTCACCATTGAGAAAATGTTGATTGTTGGTTTTTCATATCATGTGGAGAAAGTGTCCTTCAATTACTATCTTTTGTAGAATTTTTATAAAATTATTTAATTTATTTATTTATTTTAAAGAAACTTTAGATTACATAAAATGTTACATAAAAAATATAGCAGATTCCCATATGCCCCATTCCCTCTTCCTCCCACACTTTCTCACATTACCAGCATCCTTCATTATGTGGTACAATTAGTTATGATTGATGGACACATATTGAACCACTGCCACTAACTGTGGATTATAGTTTACATTATAATTTACACACTGTCCCATGCAATTTTGTAAGTTATGACAAAATATATAATGGCCTGTATCCATCATTGCAATGTCATGCTGGACAATTCGAATGCCCTGAAAATGCCCCCCATATTACACATATTTTTCACTCTCCCTTCCCTTCAGAGCCTCTTGTGGCCATGGCCTTTAAAACAATGATGCAAATTCTTCCATTCCTAGAATAAAAATAGGTCTATAGTAGAATAATAGTAAGTAAACTTTAGATCATTGTTCATTCCCCAAACTTGAGGATTTTGGGATGGTGATGCCTACTCTGCCTGTAATTGAGAGGGGGCTCAGATCTTATGGGAAAGATGAATGGAACTATCTTGCCTGCAGTTGCAGACTCTTTCTGTACCTAGGGATGGGTGTTGTCCATGATCATCTTATTAGTTATCCTGTGTGAGTCCATTGAACTGGATAGTAAGTGTTGCAACTCTGTTGAGATTCAGAGTGCAGTGGGAATATGGATGAATCAAAGATTTAAGTCTTTTGCACTTACACATATCAAGTATAGTACTATCCATAGTTTCAAATAGAAAGGGCAGATAAGCCATGTGTAGGGAATCCACAAATGAGTCCAACTCTGTCACACTAGAGAGCATAAATTACAAGGTAAGGAACACTGGTAAGGCACCAGTGTTCTGCCCTACCCTTAGTGTCTGGGTGTCTCCAGAAAACTAAGGAGCCACACTACTTGAGGTACTATATACTGTGACATTCAATGAGATCCTGCTGAGACATGCATGAGTGTAACCTCTGGAATGATCTTCTCAACTCACTTTGAAATCACTTACCATAAAAACTCATTTGTATTTATCATTTTGCTCTTATGGTCAAAGCCTCTTTGAGGGTCATTGCTACTTGGTGATTGTTAATAATCCCTCATTGCCAGGGAGGCTTATCCCCTGGAGTCATGTCCCACACCAGTGGGAATGTAGTGCCTTTATATCCTGAGTGTGGTTTAGAAAGAGGACACATCTGAATGAGAAGGAGGCCCTGAGGAGGTAACTCTTAGGCAATATATAATACTAAGATAAGTTTCTATTTCAAAATAAAAGGTTTAAAAGTACAATCATCAACATCAAGGGTCCAGTGCAATGGTTCATCATCCTTCAATAGGTACTGTCCCTGTACTCGGGGGATTCTTGCTGGCTGTTCCATTATGTAGTAGAGCTCCCCAGGATGGGAATTTGATTTTTTTTTCAGTTATTTTGTGTATCTCCACCCACCGGGATAATGCCCCATGAACACCTGAGCACATTCATATGCCTCAGAGGCATGCCTCAGATGAACTCCTTCCCCTGAATCCCCCATCAGTGACAACCTGCACCAATGATACTCCCCTTCCACAGTTGTGGCTTCCAAAGATTAAACCAAGAAAATAACCAATTAAAAATAATAAAAAAATGAAATAATAATGATAGTTATTTTTTAATTTTTGTACTTTATATATAGTATTTTTTAAAGAAAGTATACTGTATTTTGTCAAATGTCTTTTCTGTTTCAATTGATAAGATTACATGGTTTTTCTTCTTTGATTTATTAATGTAGTATATTATGCTGATTGAATTTCTTCTGATGAATCAACCTTTCATTCTTTGTGTAAAACCCACTTGATCAGGATGAGTAATTCTTTTAATGCATGGTTGGATTCAATTAACAAGGATTTTTGTTGAGGATTTTTGCATCTGTATTCATTAGGCAAATGGGCCTGTGATTTTCTTTTTCATAATATCTTTTACTGGCTTTGGTATTATTGTGATATTGGCTTCATAGAATGAGTTTGATAGCATTCCTTCCTGTTAATTTTTTTGGAAGAGCTTTGGTAGAATTACTCTTCTTTGAAAGCTTGGTATAACTCACCTGTGAAACCATCGGGTCCTGGGCTTTTCACTTTGGGGAGTTGAGGGCTTCTATTTCTTCTGTGGTCAGTGTAGGTGGTTTGTATGGTCCTTAGAAGTTTACATTTTCATCCACATTTTCTAGGTTTTTTTTGGCATACAGATGCTTATATTATCCTCTTAAGATCTTTTTAAATTCTGTGTGGTCAATAGTAATGTCACCATTTTCATTTTTTATTTATTTGTGTGTTCTCTCCTTTTTCTTTGTCAGACAGCTAAGCATTTGTCAGTATTGTTAATCTTCTCAAAGAACCAACTTTGAATTTGTTAATTCTCTCTAATGATTTTTTTTTGTTCTCAACGTCACTTATTCTTCTCTGATATTTGTTATTTCATTCCTTCTATTTTCTTTGGGGTTAGTGTGCTGTTCTTTTTCAGTTTCTTCAGCTGTGTACATAGTTTATTGGTTTTAGCGCTTTCTTCTTTTTAATGTTAGCATTGAGACTCTAAATTTCCCTCTCAACACTGCCTTCGCTGCAACCCATAGGTTCTGATATGTTTTTTTCCCTCATTTTTATTCATCTTGAGATATTTATTCATTTCTCTCACAATTTCTTCTTTGACCCATTGATTATTTAAGGGTATGTTGTTTAATCAACATATATTTGTGAATTTTCCTTTTTCTAACTTTTGTGTATTTCTATCTTTATTCCATTATGACCAGAGACAGTGCTTTGTACAATTTAGATCTTGTTGAATTTGTTAAGATCTTTTTTGTGACCTAACACATGGTCTGTCCTGGAGAAAGATCCATGAACACTTAAGAATGTATATCCTACAGTTTTGGGATGCAATGTTCCATTTATGTCTATTAGATTTACTCCATTTAGCCTATTAGTCAAGCTCTGTGTTTCTTTGTTGATCCTCCGTCCAGATGTTCTTTCTAATGCTGATAGTGGTGTATTGAAATTCCCAACTATTATTGTAGAAACATCTATTTCTCTCTCATATATCTTGGAGCATCATGATTAGGTGCATATACATTTAGAATTGTTATTTCTTCCTGGTGAATTGTCCTTTTCATAATATATAATGCATTCCCTTTGGGAGTTTTTTGATGCCCCTTTCAATCTCTTTACTTGTGATTATTTGTTGAGGTCTTATATTTTTTCTAGGATCAGTGTAGATTGTATTTGTCCATCTTCTCAACATTTTCTAGTTTTTTGGTGTAGAGTTATTCATAATAGCTTTACGATCTCTCTTATTTTTGTGGGTCAGTGGTAATGCCCCCTCTCTCATTTCTAATTTATTGTTTCTACTCTATTTTTTCCTTGTCAGTCTGCCTAAGGGTTGTCAATTCTGTTGATCTTCTCAAAGAACCAACTTTTCATTTTGTTGATTTTCTTTATTTTTTTGTTCTCAATTTCATTTATTTCTGCTCTGATCATTACTATTTCTTTCCTTCAGCTTGGTTTGGGATTAGTTTGCTGATATTTTTCTAATTCCTCCCCATGCGCAGTTATATCTTCAATTTTAACTCATTTTTCTATTTTTGATGTAAGCATTGAGGGCTGTAAATTTCCCTCTAAGCACTCCCTTTGTGGTGTTCCATAGTTTTTGGTATGTGTTCTTATTTTCATTCATTTCAAGGTATTTACTGAATTCTCTTCAAATTGCTTCTTTGAACCATTGTATAAGAGTGTGTTGTTTAACCTATATATATTCATGATTTATCCTTTATTTCACCCATTATTTACTTCCACTTTCATTCCATTAGAATCAGAGAAAATGTTTTGTATAATTTCAGACTTTTTAAGTTTATTGAGACTTGTCTTTTGTCCCAACATGTAGTTTACCCTAAAGAAGGATCCATGAGTACTTGAACAGAATGTAAAACCTGCTATTCTCGGTGGTAATGCTCTATAAATGTCTGTAAGCTCTAGTTCATTTATCATATTATTTAAGCTCTCTCTAGCTTTATTTTTCTCTATCCAGATATTCTATCCAATACTGAGAATGGTGTACTGAATTCTCCAACTATTATTGTAGAGACATCTATTTCTTCCTTCAGTTTTGCCAGTGTGTGCCACATGTATCTGGGGCAAACAATTTAGATGCATAAATAATCATTATAGTTATTTCTTCTTGGCAAATTGTGCCTTTTATTAAAATAGTGTCCTTCCTCATCCTTTATACTAGTTTTGGGTTTAAAATCTATTTTGTCTGATATTAGTATCATTACTCCAGCTCTTTTTTGGTTACTATTTCTATGGAATATCTTTTTCCAAATTTTCATTTTCAGCCTGGTTGTGAACTTATGTCAGAGGTGACTCTATTATAGAAAATGTATAAATGGCTCATATTTTTAAAAAAGAGTTATTTACTTATTTATTTATTTATTTATTTATCCCCTCTCATTGTTTTGTGCTCACAGTCTGCTCTCTGTGTGTTCTGTTTTGGCTTCTCTTTTCTTTAGGTAGCACCAGCAACTGATCCTGGGACATTCCAGAGTGGAAAAGAGGCACTCAATCTCTCGCACCACATCTGCTGTGTCTCTTATTGTCTCTCCTATGTGTCTCTTTTTACTGCATCATCTTGCTGTGCCAGCTCACTGTGCAGGCCAGCACTCCTGCATGGGCCAGAATTCTACACAGGCAATCACTCCATATGGGCCAGCTCTCCACTCAGTCCAGCTCACAGAATAGGCCACCTGACATTTTCATCAGAAGGCCCCAGGAATCAAACCCTAGACCTTCTATATTGTGATGGGAGCCCAATTACTTAAGCCACATTCATTTCCCTTGCTCATATTTTTTTTATCCATTCTATCAGTCTGTCTTTTGATTGGGAAGTTCAAGCCATTAACATTCCCTGTTATTATTGTTAAGCCATTACTTACTTGATCCATTTTATACTTTGTCTTTCCATTGTCATATTTTACAATTGTTGTCTTTTTACCCTTTAATTTACTCTTCTTAATAATCTTCTTTTCTACACTCTTCTCAAAGTCTCTCACCCTTGTTTATTCCTTTCACACTTTAGCACTCACATTAGAGTCTCTTGTAATTCTGGTCTTTTGGTAAAATAATCTCAGTTGTTTTTTTTTTCATGAAGAATTTAAACTTACCATTATTTTTGAATGACAGGTTTGCCATATACAGAATTCTTGGCTGACAGTTTTTCACTTTCAATACCTTAAATATACCATATCTCTTTCTTCTCATCTCCATGGTTTCTAATGTAACTTATTAGATTTCATTGTAACTGATCAACAGTACAAGTTCTTCCATTATTAGAATAATAATGTCTACTTTAGACCATAGTTGCATATCTAGCTTATGTTTGTTCATTCCTCAATCTTGAGGATTTAGGGATGGTGATGCCCATTCTGCTTTCAGTCGAGAGGAGGCTTAGATTCCATGGGGATAGATGGATGGAACTATCTTGCTTGTTTTTGTAGATACTGTGTTTTTCTGATGGACATTGTTCATAACCATCCTTTTGTTAGTTGTTCTGGGTGAGTCTGAAGAACTGAAGATTAGATGCAGGGGCATCACTATTTTGCCACAGAGTTAACTAAAATAAGGAAAACATTCCAGCAGCAGCTTTGTAAACATCCTACTGTTTACATAATGATAAGGCTGTGGGATGATAGAGGCTAATAAAATTAAACCACTGGAAATGTTAGAAACTTAGCAATACAGTTTCCAGAAAAATTCTCAAAAGCAGTAAAATCAAAGATGTATGTTTCTATTGATGTGTTGTAACTTGTTTTGTGTTTGTCTGTTTGTTCAGTGTCAGTGTATATTTTGATACCTCTGGATGGTAAAATTAAACTGATAAATGAAAATTATTAAAAGAGCTCTATTCAAATAGCCAGATATTAAATAAGCACTTATATTAATAAATAAATATGGGTACTAACTTAAAATAATAAAAATAGTTATAATCAAATTAAATCATTATTCTAACAAGTTTGTTTAATGTTGATGGTAATTGTATGTTGTCAGAAGTTTGCTTGGAAACAGTTTCCAAAATCATTGTCGTAACTTAAGAATGGAAGGTATATAGAATGTGCTTTTATTATTAAAGGAAAGAAAGTAATTTTATCCTAAGATAAAATGATTAGTTATTAAAACAAAGTTAAAGTTTTATTCTTTCCCAAAGTTTCTTAAGTCATTATTCTATTTTAATAAAAGTTTGCAAATAGTTTTTCTCCTGAATAATCAGTAAGCAAAAAAGAGTCTGTTTTTAACAAAGTAGCTTCTTATACTTTAACCTTATTGATTCTTTGAAGAAACAAGTTTTATCACTTTTAAAAGAACATAATGTTTAAACCTGCTTTCTCAAAAAGTAGCTTTTTATTTCAAACTGTTACAAATAATTTGGTCTGTTACCTAGAAAAAGATAAAATACTAAAAATAGTTAAGTTCATGTAATAATTATAAATTGAATGAAGTATTTAAAACTGTTGTACAATTAAAAAATTTTTTCTAGCCTTATGTCAATTTAAGTTGTATGAATAAAAAGTTCATATGAATACTTTAAAGGTGTATAAAATTCCTGAAAATTTAATAATGTTTCAGTATAATATTAAATAAAACTATAATGTTATTAATCATTTTAATTATTTTAAAATATAATAATAATATGTGTCATAAAAACTACCTCTCTGCCTAAAAATCAAAAGACAGATGCTTTAACTTAAGTTAATCTGATTTACCCCAACTCTGCTAAAAAAATGAAGTCTATAACTACAGAAAGAAAGCAGCCATTAGGGGCTGCCAGGGGTAGTGCATAACAGTAAATTATAGCAAATTAAAATAACACCACTACAATGTGCAGCAGTCCCAAATATTACCAGTTTGTTACAAAAAATTAATCTTCTTAAACAAGTCAAGCCAGCCCACATTCTCCTTTCTGTAAAATAGCCAACAATAAATTAAGTTTATATTCAACATTGTGAGCTACAGTCCCAATTATAATTATAATGTTAACAACAAAACCAATGCAGGTATTAAAATTACATGTTAATGTATTGTCCCACAACCCAAATAGGAAATAATAATTTGTTTTTACCTATGCCTCAAACTATACAAAATAAAGAAATTAGGGTCATTCTAATCATGCTACTAAAAAATCTTAAATGCAAAAATATAAAAGTTTTTTCATTGGATTTCTGCTGGTTAAAAGTCTTATTAGTTTTTGTTGTTATATAATCTACTGTAGTTATGAATTATGTATAACTTACTTAAATACTAATCAAAACTTTAATCCACTACATTGCATAGTTACATAATTTAATAACTTGTATGTTACACATAATTGTATTTTATTATATGTAAATGTAAATCTTAACATTTTTCAAATTTCAGGAAAAATAATGGAAACTAAAATAGTAAGCACATCAAGTGCTTCCTATTAAAAAAGATAAAATACATTTCAAAATGTGTTGTATTCTTCCCTGGAGGAGCTGCCCACTCTCCCAGGGACTGATGCATAAACCTTAACATATACTGCCCAAGGAGTGTTGTGTTCCTTCCTGGGGAAGCTGGCCCCTTCCTCAGGAATTAGCAAAATATTCATAAGTTGGCATCTATAGTATCAAATTCATTAATCCTAAACAATCAACCAAAACTCTAGTATCAGTTGCTAATTCAACACTTCCCAGCTAAAAGCTAATTATTGGTAAGTATATATATATATATATATATATATATATAACTGCTTTATTTATCTGTCATTATGTAACTTTGTTCAATATTAACTTAATCTTTTAATTGATTATGTTATTCATGTTTCTCTCTCTAATTGTCAGTATAAGCTTATTAAACTAAATATAAATATTAACATTTATCTTGTATCCATCCAGGACTCTAGCCAACAATAAGCCAAGTATATCAGTGTATCCCCTGGTTTCGCAAAAATGTGAATGTATGTACACATATTATAAAAGATTGGAATATAACAGTTAAACCCCTGTTTATAAACAATCCTTCACTTATTTTACGTTAACTAAATATCAATAAAAGGTCCTGTCACAAGAAATGTTCAGTACACCCAACATGTGTCAATATTATATCTTTAAGGCTTTACGCCTTTCTCATTCTGCCTTCCCACAAGCATGTATTTGCCCTCATTGCAGTCCCCTCAAAAACACTTTTAACACAACTCTATAAACATCTCCAACATTCTCTTATCCAAGCAAATAACCCCAAGGGTCAAGCTATTGTAAAAAAATAAAAATCACTTACTGAAATTAATGTTGCACAAACAAAAAGGTGGGATGGAGGAGAATCTGTTAAAGACAAACTATCTAAAGCATTGCTTACCTTAAATTTTCTTAATAGACAACAAATTTCTAATACCACAGCAGCAGAAAGACAATGGGAGGTTAATAAAAATAATGAAAATGAAAAATGCAGACAACCAAAATATTGGAAAAATGAAACAACCAATAAATGGGAAAAAGGAGAGGTAAAAATTTGGAGCCAAGGTTTTGCTCTTATCATTAGAAAAACAGGAGAACAGCAGTGGATCCCCTCCAGAAGAATCAAACCTAAAGTTGAAGATGCTGCCAAAACTTAAACTATGGAAATGGTGGTTTCACATTGGATTAATTATAGGTAAAGTATTAGGTCAAAGTAAGATATCATTTCATAGTTACACTTATTGGGCATACATAACCAACCCACCTCTTTTAGAACTGTTAACCTGGGATGATGAGTCTTACCCAATTTATCTTAATCAATCTCACCATTTTCCGGGATCTATAGACATACAACTAACCCTTAAAGGCAAAAGAAGAAGGGAAATTTATAGAAAATTTAACTTTACCTTTTACAGACCACCTTCTTTGTATTGGATATGGTTTCGTGTGCATGCAATCTAAAAATAACATTGTAGTTTTAACGGAGAAAAATCAAACTTGAATTTATATTCTCATTTTCCTTTCTTTATCATATAAATAGAAAATATGGTAAATCTTACATGTACCTCTCAAAACAGATAACTTAATGGCAAATGGAATATATGTCATGGTTTTACAGAGGTTGTGTTGTTTAATGATTCCTATGGAATTGCAAAGGATCGGGCCCTTATAAGAATACTGAAGCCTATTAAAAACACAACCATATCTTGGTTCATTAACAAGTAAACAATAATCACTAATGACAGTAATCCTTATTTCTGGAATTTTGGTAATACAGCATTTACTAACAGCTCAATAAATTAGAAAAATCAAGGAAGATATATCCCACAACCATGGGACACTAAACTTAACAAAACTCAAAGTTATTTGTGGAAATTATTTTTGGGAACTGGCCTAATTTCTGAATGGCAAGGCAGTAAAACTAATATTACCAGTTTAAAAAGAAAATCAACTCAATTTCTTACAGAATGTGTACAAGATCCTATAGTTTTTATCGTTGGAAAAGTAATTTTTGGTGAAAGGAACGTTAGCTGCTCCAATTACTCTTTTTTAACATGTCTTAAGAATTCATATTTGCAGGAATATCATACTATTTTTATAGCCAGAAGAAGAAAAGGACTATGGTTAGCAGTTCGTATGACCAGACATTGGCAGCAGTCTCAAGAATCCCAATTACTGTGGCATTTCCTTGACCATTATTTAAAAAGAAATAAAAGACTGATTAGACTTTTAATATAAGGAATTTTGGGACTGATTGGCATCACAACAACTGCAACTGTCGCTGGCACAGCTCTGCATCAAGGAGTCCAGACTCAACAATATGTTAAGGAATGGCATACAAATGCAAGCGAGATGTGGCATAGCCAGTCTCACATTGATATGGAACTGAATAATCATATGAATGATCTTGAAACAACTATTATACATTTGGGTAATCAAATCTATAATTTAAACTTGTTAAGAGCTCTTAAATGTGATTGGAATGAAAGTTCTTTTTGTATTACCCCTTTGCCTTATAATAATAGTGAGCATGATTGGGAAGAAGTAAAAAATCATTTGATTGGATATAAGCATAGTATTTTTTTAGATATTTTAGAATTGCAAAAGAAAGTATTGAGCATGTCTTAAAATGAATTGAAGGAAACCCGTGGTGCAGAATTTTGGAATGAATTGTCTGAAAATTTAAATACTATCAATCTGTTTCACTGGTGGAAACAAAAAACAGTTCAAATATTATTTTGGATTGGACTAGGAATTACTGTTATATGCATTTTAATTGTTTGTATTTTCAAGGGTAGAGTAATGACATATATTTATGGAAAAAATGAAAAATTAGATCAGATAAATGCATTTATGTTAAGAAACTTAGACATGAAAAACTAACTTTACATTATTTGTAGTAGAAAGTAGTATATTAATAACCCCTTGATTTTAATACTAATTATCTGCACAAAAATATACACTTAAGGAACCTGAGGAAGTATAAATGAAATTGCCTTCCATGTAAGAGCTCAAAAGCTTGACAGGTAGTCAAGGATGTGTAAGATTCTCAGAGGAGAACAACCTAATAGGCACAGTCACAAGAGTCTATGGAAGAAGACAAGTTTGACAGGAAGTCACCTTGTATCAGCTTATATAATGGTTCCTATAGTCTTCTTTGAAAAAAATAATTAATAAAAAAGGGGGAAATGATGGAGTTTCAACTAAAGGCCATGACAACTTCCAGAAAGCAGGCCACCTTGGAATGTAGGAGACAGGCACCTCTAGTCTCAAGACACTGAGATAAGATCAGGTAGAAGCCTGGTGGAGAAACATCCTGAGCTTCAAAGAGAGTATCATGTATATGTCAGATAAAGATTTACAAAGTCTGCTATATGCAGGAATGTAAAGAGAACTGAGCCATTAACCCTTAAAACTTGCTAACTTTAGTAAAGTGTAAACTGTCATGTATCTATTGCCTTTGCTCATGCACGTACATATTTTCTTTGTTCTAAAGCTAAATAAAAGCCACAGTGTTTTATGCAGCAGGGCTCTCCTCCTTTTGGATGGAGGGTCCCCTGACCCTGGTTATTTCTTCTCTTTGTCTCATTTTTTCTCATCCGCGGCATGTTTTTCACAGACCCAGTTCCTGAATGTCAACAAAAGAGAGAGTGGGAGGAGAGTATAAGAACAACTAAGAAGACAAAAAGAGAAATAAAAACAACATATATCATACATAAACCCAAAGAAAATATGGCTAATGTAAGTAATTCCTTGAGAGTAATAACACTGAATATTAATGGATTAAACTGACCAGTCAAGAGACATAGATTGGCACCATTGATGAGGAAATATATTGTCTACAAGAATCCCACCTTAGATCCATGGATATAAGGAGGCTGAAAGTGAATGGCTGGGAAACAATCATACAAGCAAACAATAACCAAAAAAGGGTGGGAGTAGCTATACTAATATCAGACAAAATAGACTTTAATTACAAAATAATTGCAAGAGACAATGTGGACACTATATAGTAATAGGAAGGGTAATCTATCAAGAAGAAATAAGAATCAAACATTTATTCACTTAAGCAGGGTGCCTCAAAATACATGAGAAAAACACTGGAAAAACCAAGTGGAGAAATAGATGCCTCTACAATTATAGTGGGGGACTTTAATACACCATTATCACCATTTGACAAAACATCTCAAAAGAGAATCAATAAAGAAACAGAGACTTTGTATACTACATTAGAGGATCTGGATCTAATAGACATATACAGAACACTACACCCAAATACAATAGGAAATACATTCTTCTCGAGTGCACATTGATCATAGTCAAAGACAGACCACATGCTAGGCCACAGAAAAATAATTAATTCTGAAAGATTGAGATTACACAAACTAATTTCTCTGACAATAATGGAATGAATCTCAAAATAAGTTAGGGCCAGAGAACAGATTATGCATAAAGATATGGAAATTAAACAACACACTCTTAGACAAACAGTGGGTCAAGGAGGAAATCTCAAAAGAAATCAGTAACTCCCTTGAAACAAATGAAAATGACAACACAACATATCAAAACCTATGGGAGGGACAGATGTGGCTCAAATGGTTGGGTGTCCATCTCTAATATGGAGAGACCTGGGTTTGATCCCCAGGACCTCCCGGTAAAAACAAAACAAAACAAAATGAAAAAACTATGGGATGTCGCAAAAGCTGTCTTAAAAGAAGGAAATTTATAGCCATAAATGCATATAACAAAAAAGAAGAAAGAGCTAAAATCAGAAATCTAACTGCACAACCGGAGGAAATAGAAATAGAATAACAAAATAACATCAAAGAAGTAGAAAGAAGGAAATAACAAACATTAGAACAGAACTAAATGAAATAGAAAACAAGAAAGTGCTAGAAAAAATAAACAAAACCAAAAGCTAGTTCTTTGAGAAGATCAATAAAATTGACAAATCTTTCATTAGGCTAACAAAAAAATAACAGAGCAGATGCAAATACACAAATAAGAAATGAGGAAGGGGATATCACCAACGACCACACAGAAATAAAGGGCATCATAAGAGGATACTTTGAAAATTATATGCCAACAAGATGGATAATTTAGAGGCATTGCCCAAATGCCTAGAAGCTCACAAGCAGCTTACATTGATGAAAGAAGAAATTGATGAACTGAACAGACCAGTTACAAGTAAAGATATGGAATCAAGTCATCAAAACCTCCCAACTAAAAGGAGCCCAGGACCAGACAGCTTCACAGGTGAATTCTACCAAACATTCTGGAAAGAACTAACACCAATCCTGCTTAAACTCTTCCAAAAAATATAAGTAGAAGGAATATTGCCTAACTCATTCTATGATGCCAATATTACCCTAATGCCAAAGTGAAACAAAGATGTCAAAGAAAGGAAAATTACAGACCAACCTCTCTAATAAGCCCACATGCTGAAATCCTCAGCAAAATACTTGCTAATTGTATTCAACAACACAGCAAACAAATTATACACCATCAGCAAGTGGGTTTCATCCTGGGTATGCAAAGGATGGTTCAACATAAGAAAATCAATCAATGTACTACACCACATAAACAGATCAAAAGGAAAAAATCACACGATCATCTCCAGAGAAGCAGAAAAACATTTGACAAAATACAGCACCCTTTCCTGATAAAAGCATTGTAAAAGATATGACTAGAAGGAAACTTTCTGAACATGATAAAGGGTATATATGAAAAACCCACAGCTAACATCGTATACAGTATTGAAATACTAAAAGCTTCCCCTCTAAGATTGGGAACATACAATGGTGCCCACATTCACCACTCCTATTTAACATTGCCTTAGAAGTACTTGTTTGAGTACTGAGGCAAATAAAAGATATAAAATGCATCCAAATTGGAAAGGAAGAAGTAAAAATTTCACTATTTACAGATGACAGGATCCTATACATAGAAAGCCCTGAGAAATCTACAACAAAGCTTCTAGAACTTATAAATCATTTCAGTAAAGTCTCAGGCTATAAGATCAATGCTGAAAAATCAGTAGCATTTCTGTACACCAACATCGAGCAATCTGAGTAGGAAATCAAGAAAAAAGTACCATTTACAATAGTAACTAAAAGAATCAAATAACTAGGAATAAATTTAGCTAAAGATATAAGTGACTTGTATACAGAAAACAACACAATACTGTTAAAGGAAATCAAAGAAGACAAATAAATGGAAGAATATTCCCTGTTCAAAGATAGGAAGACTAAACATCAGTAAGATGTTTATCCTACCCAAACTAATTTAGAGATTTAATGCAATCCCAATAAAATTCAACAGAGCATTTTTTACTGAATTGAAAAACTAACTACAAAATTTATTTGGAAGGTTAAGAGGCTCTGAATCACCAAAGATATACTGAAAAAGAAAAATGAAATTGGAAAAATCACACTTCCTGACTTTAAAACATACTACAAAGCTACAGTGGTCAAAACTGCACAGTATTGGCACAAGGATAGACATACCTACCAATGGAATCGAATCGAGAGTTCTGATATAGATCCTGGCATGTACAGTCATCTGATATTCAACAAGTCCACCAAACCCACTCAACTGAGAGAAAATGGCCTCTTCAAAAAATGGTAATTGGAGAACTTGATATCCATATCCAAAAGAATGAGAGAGGAACACCATCTCACACCTTACACAAAAATCAACTCAAGATGGATCAAAGATTTAAACAGAAGTGCTAAGAACATAAAGATCTTGATTGGTAATGAAAGGAAGCATCTACAGGACGTTCCTATTGTAAATGGTTTCATGAACTTCACAACCAAAGCACGAACAGCAAAAGAAAAAATTGATAAATGGGGTCTCCTCAAAATTAAAATCTGTTGCAACTCAAAGGATGCTATCAAGAATGTAAAAGACAGCCTACACAATGGGAGAAAATATTTGGCAACCATATATCTGATAGGAGCCTAATATCCAGCATATACAAAGAAATTGCAAACTTTAAAAATGAAAAGACAAGCAACCCATTTTATTTTATTTTTTTTAAAGATTTATTTATTTATTTATTTATCCCCCCCTTACTGCTTGTGTTTGCTGTGTCCATATGCTGTGTGTTTTTTCTGTGTCTGCTTATCTTCCTCTTGCTGTGAGGTCTTGCTGCATCAGCCCACCGAGCCGCACGGGCCGGCCTGCCCTCACAAGGAGGCCCCGGGAAGCAAACCCGGGGCCTCCCATATGGTAAACGGGAGCTCTATCGATTAGCCACACCCACTTCCCAGCAACCCATTTTAAAAATGGGCAAGTGACTTGAAAACACATATCTCCAAGGAATAAATATAGATGACTAAAAAAGCTCATGAAAACATGCTTAATGTCACTAGCTATTAAGGAAATGCAAATCAAAACTACAATGAGATACCATCTTACACCCATAAGACTGGCAGCTACTAAAAATAAAGCAGACTATAAGAGTTGGAGAGGATGTGGAGGAATGGGGACCCTCATCAACTGCTGGTGGGAATGTAGAATGATCCAGCCATTGTGGAGGACAATTTGGTGGTTCCTCAAAAACTAACTATAGATCTGCCATATGATCCAGCAATTCCACTGCTGGGTATATACCCAGAATAATTGAAAGCAAAGACATGAATGGATATATGCACACCCGTGTTCATAAAGGCATTATTCACTATTGCCAAATTTGGGATCAACCCAAATACCCATCAACAGATGAAAGGGTAAACAAAATGTTGTACATGCACATGATGTAATATTACTCAAGTATAAGGAATACAGTGCTAACACATGGGATAAAACATGGATGAATCTTGAGGACCTTATGTTGAGTGAAGCAAGCCAGGCATTTAAGGATGAATATTATATTACATGACCTCACTGATATGAATTATGCAAATTGAGCATACTCAGAGAGCTATTGTCTGGAAGACAGGTTTACAGGAAATAGAAAGGGAGAAGAAGGTTGTGAGCCAACGCCCATATAGAAGTAATCTACGATAAAGTGAAAGTGTGAAGTTATATGACAGGAGGGTAGTGATATTATTGGGTTTTGTGGTTCAGGTTTGACAGGTGGGTAGATTGGGGAGGGTGGGTTGGAAGGTCCAGGGAATGATGGAGAGGATTGGGAGAGGGACCAGGTGAACACTGGGGATTGGCTCATATGTGGCTGAAACTATAAATTTAGGAACGCTCTTATGGCAATATGACAAGGAAA
>JAQZBX010029105.1:0-27461 GCA_029593785.1 Cabassous unicinctus
TTTGGAATTAGACAGGGATTTGTACAACTTTAAGAGAGGGTTAAAGAATCTCCTTTTAATTTTACAATAATTTTAAATACCTTCCATTCAACTATTACATATTAAATAAACTTAACTATTTTATTACTTTACTGTTTTCAAGGTGAGAGAACAAATCTTTTGCACTAATTTGAAATAAAAAGCTAATTTTCAGGATTTGATTTTGAGAAAGCAAGTTTGAACATTATGTTCTTCTAAAAGTGATAAAATTTGTTTCTCCAAAGAAATGATAAGGTTAAAGTACAAGAACCTGTTTTGATAGACTTTCTTTTTTGTATACTGATTATGTAGGAGAAAAACTCTTTATAAACTTCTACTAAAACAAAATAATGATTTAAGAAACTTTGAGAAAGAAAATAATTTTAACTTTGCATCAGTATACTACTTGATACTAAAGCTTTTAGAACTTTATATATAAACCCATCAAATCTCACCTAACTTTGACCATAAAAATTCCTTTTCTGTACAACTTTTGCACTTTCTGTATTCATTTAGGGTTTAGGACAAAATTACTTTCTTTTTCCTTAATAATCATATTCTATATATATTCTGTATATGTTACCAAAATGATTCAGAAACTGTTTTCAAGCAAACCTTTTACAACATACAATTACCATCAACACTAAACAAATTTGTTAAGGTAATGACTCAATTTGGTTATAGCTACTTTTATTATTTTAAATTTATTTATTAATATGTGTTTATTTAATATTGGCCATTTTAATAGAACTTTTTAAATAATTTTTATTTTTAAAATTAATATTACTAAACAGAGGTATCAAAATGTACACTGACACTGAACAAACAGATAAACATAAAATGAGTTACATCAATAGAAACATACATATTTGATTTTACTGCTTTTGAGAAAATTTTTTTGAAAGTGTGTTGCCAAGTTTTCTTACTCCTCCAGTGATTTAATTTTATCAGCTCCCACCAACACACAGCCACATTATGATACAGGCAGTAAAAGGGCTGCAAAGCAGCTGCTGGAATATTTTCTTTATCTTAGTTAATTCTTTGGCAGGATGTTTTCTTACAAGCATGATATTATTGATAAGGGCTTTATTCAGCACTTTTGCCTGTTGAGTGCAGTCTTCTTGATATTCTAGTTGCCAAACATTAAATTGAGCTGTGGCAACAATGATTTTACAAAAACTTTCCAATCCCAGGGACACATTCAATAGCCATTAGCAATGGAGTCTAAAATCCCCATATAAAGGAACTGTGAAGTTCATTTTCATTAATAGTTCTCTTTAGCACTTTAAAGACTGTATAAGGAAGTGATTCATGCTATAGCTGTCCATTTTCAAGAGTTACAGGAAAGACATGACATTTTCCTAGCTCTATGGCTTCTTTTGAGTATTTTTTCCTAGAAGGGCGAGGTGTCTGAGTTTCAAAGAAGACTGAGAGTGGAGCAGGAGGTAGCAGGAGTAAAGTTTCTTCTTCCTTAGGGATTGTGGATTTTTTAAGAGGAACTGGGGAAGGAGGTGGAGGGGCAGGAGGAAATAGGGCTTCCTCTTTGTCTAAAGCTAAGGGACTTTTGAGTGGGGACTCCTCTGCAGGAGCAATAGGCCAGGAAGGGGTGTAAAGCAGGCACAAACCTGTTTTTACTAGGTTCCACGTTATAAGAGTGGAGATGGGAATTTTCTTTCCCTGTTCATATCTTCTTTTTAGATTTTTGCCTACTTGCTCCCATAATTCTAATGTTCCTCTGTCAGGAAACCATGGCAGAAATTTTGGACTAACTATAAGAAGGCGAATAGTTGAGTTTCTTTTACCATACAGTCAGCTGCCTTTAGTAATTGATGAATGGTTTTATCAAAAACTTTTTGCTCTTTTGAGAGTCCTGAACCTATGATGAAATAGGTAATACCCCTGACTGATTTCTTGACATGTAGACAACTATCCTGAATGGGCATTGCTCTTCCCTTACCTTGGGATGATGAGTTATCCAGCTAAATTTCTTCTATTTGATGTTCAGATTGTGCCACTGATCCGAGTCAAGTCAGGGTCACCACTTACCAGAATCTATCCTGAAAAGTCTTGTGGGGCGTCTGTCCAGCAGAGCCCATGATGGCACAGTGAAATTACTGTGAACATGGAGGTTGAGAGTTGTTGGGGGGGGCGGGGAAGAGCTAAAGAAGCTCTCATCTCGAACTGATCCCCAGCACACATTTTATTCAGAATTTTCTCACAGTCAAGTTCAGGATGAAGGTGCAGGGGAGCAGGCATGTGAGGGGTCATAAATAAACATCATAAGAATTCCCAGCTGACAATGGGGAAGCAAGATTACAGAAACATTTAGTTATATTCATAGGAAATAAGGTGGGAGAAAAAGGATATAAGATTAGCAGGAAAGTTCCTATTCATGGCAGGAACTGATAGTGGTGATATCTCTGTGTGGGCAGAGAAACAGCCCTCCTATCTATTTCTTAGATGTGAATATCAGAGCATTCCCATACATTTTATTCATTCTCTTTTCTTTCTCTTCTCCTCTCTTTTCCAGTTCAGATGTTCTGTCTTTGAAATTATTAATTCTGTCTTCAAGCAAATCAAATCTGCTCTTATGTGCCTCTAATGCATTTTAAATCTCCTCCATTGTGTTCTGTCATTTCCAAAAGGTCAGTTAATTTTCTTTGCAGGTTTTCAAATTGTTCACTATGCTCACCCAATGTCTTCTTAATATTCTTTATTTATTTTTTTCATTTTATCTTTAAATTCTTTGAAGTCACTTAGGAGAGTAGTGTGACTATCATTGATTAATTGGCTTAAATCCTGTATCTCTTCAGGATATTTGATTGGTTCTTTTGGCTGGTCCATCTCTTCCTGTTTCTTAATATGGCTTGTAATATTTTGCTTATGACTAAGCATCTGAATATGTTGGTGAAATTATTTTGATGGCCAAATTCTCTCTCTTGTCTATTTTTTTCACAGCTCTTTCTTTATATTTGGCTCAACTTATTCTAAATCTTTAAAATTGCCTTGCTTAAATTATCAAAATCAGACCAGGGACTCTTTAGTGAGGCACAGTTTTTTTCCCAGGGGTTAGTATACAAATAGAAGAGAGAACAGTTTTGACCATGCAACTTACAGCAGTTGATGCTCATTAGTGCAACTTTCCACAGAGGTGTTTCAGTCTGGGCTTTCCTATATTCCTGTGATGAATGGAGATTCAAAGCATGGTCAACTGGTCAAATTCACTTTAGAAAAGTCCCCCAATTCCCCCTCCCTTTTCCCTTGAACCAGCTGAAAAAGCAGAAGTTATCTGTTTCCCTCTCATTCAGCTGAACCGAGTCAGGGGTTCACTCCATCTTAATATCTTTGGGGTGGGGGAGGGGACCCATTCCCGGCAGCTGTGGGGACTTGGTAACTCGTGTTTGTTTTTACAGTTTCTTCATCTCTCAGTCCCTCACCCTCCTATGAGTTGTGTAGCACTGTCCTGCTCTGATGACCTCCAAAGCAGGTCCCTCAGTGACATTTTGGCTTTTGCTCTGTTGCTTTTGCGAAAGAATTGAACTCGTCTCTTAGTGTGATGCCATCTTCCCACAATTCCTATTTTTAAGTACCAATATGTGTCTTCAGATAATCACTCTTAATCAGGGCTGCTTATATATTATTTTCTGTGTCCATGCAGAAAGAGGATTGTAAAATCATAGTTGAAATTCAGCAAATCTCTCCTTGTGATTTAATATTTTTCCTTTTTTTCTGATATTTAAATATTTTGCAGAGAGTATACAGCTCATTCATTGAGCTCATATGTGCTTGCTCTGGATGACATCTACCTATTTCTTAGAATTCAATGCATAATGCATCTTTGAATGCCTACTGCCCAATTTTTTATCCAACTAGTATTTAAAATTCAAAAAATAAGAGACAAAAGTCAGTTCAACAAGTTATGGAAGAATTACTCCTAAAATGTCTTGTCCAAAAATGTTGTCTCATCTATTTCCAACAATAAAATCAATTGTTTCCAAGTGTTCAGAATGATACACTGATGAACAAAAATTTCATAAATGATGTAGTCAAGTTCTCTTCATTAATATAAAATAGCAAGTAAAAATGCCTAATCATATTCCATTCATAGTCAGTAGTTAAACTTCATGAATTATTCCTCAAAAAATAGTGAAGCTTTTATAAAAGCCATAGTAAACTGAATGTCCAAAGATTTCTTGCTCAAAACAGTCATGGCCAATAAGGGACAGCTAAGGAATATGATAAATGGCTGAAAGCCTCTTCTGGTGAAGAACAGGGGCCTTATATTTGTCATCTGAGAGCTTAATGGGTAAATATAGACCCACTTGTACAAAATGTAAATATTTTCTTTTATAAATTTGTATTTGTATGTGACATCTGTCAATTTTAAATATTGGGTTTGTGGGTATTCAAACAAATGAAAGAGCTAACCAAAATTTTTGACAAGTTGATTATTTTCCTTGGAAGATAATTCTGGGATCCCTTAATTTGCCAAATAGTTTAAAATATAGAAGTCCCAGTGAAGAGACCAATTCATCTTGACTTGAATATATATCCATATAATTAATGATTAATTAATCAGTAATTAATCGTGGCTAAGAAGATGGATAAAATGGTGGCTGTTCTAAGATTATATATGTATGTGTTTCACTATAGGTTAGGATTTGTTACTGATAGGCAGACCAAAATCCCTATACTGGAAAGGAAGAAAAGAAGTTACTGAATCAGTTGAGTTATAGACAGAAATAATACTGCAAAAGTGGTCATAAGTTCAAATGTACACATTAGTCCCTTTTCATTGCACTTAAGTAGAAGACCCAGATAAACTATGAGTTAGGTTCAAGATTTTTCTATGGGGTGACATAAAGAATTATTGAGATTGCTTTATCCACATCAATTAAATAAGTTTTAGCCTTTGTTATTAGAAGCATATTATAATTTTAAAATATTTTCTATCTGGTCATGAGCAAAGTGTAATAATTAAATAAGTTGAAGAGGTAATTGTAGGATTCAAAAAAATAATTTTTTGCAATCACAGATTTTAACAGGTATTTTTATTTTTGCTCATATTTATTATACATCTTCTCCTAACATAGTCATAGAGTAAAGAATAATTGCTGCAGAAAATTCTCACATATACAGTTATCATGCATTAATAAACAATAGGATTTTCTTAAACAAAGCAGCAAAGATAAGCAATACCAAATATTAGCAAAATATTTAAAACCTTAAATATAAGAAACAGTTTGTATAGCTGAGCAGCATATCTATAATTGCTCATTGCTCTTATAAGCCAATTCTATCTGACTCATTAATCCTTTGAAAATTAGGGTCAATGTATTGATAATTAAATAAGCACTGATTATTAAAGCTAAGTAGAAGAATATTTAGACATAGAATTGTATAGTGTAGAGCTGGTTGAAGGTGGGACTGTGAGTTAACTTTAAACAGAGAAGACTAACCATTGCAAAGAAATAATATTACACAACAAATAATGTGGAGTGATTAGATATACTTATCACTGAAATTCAGAAATGGATGTTGCACAAATTCAGATGTATAACCGATAACAATACATTATAAGAGAGATAATGGATTGGATATTTTTTCATTAATAATAAATGAAAATAAATCATTCAAATGTATATGAAAATATGAAGACCATAACTAATAGAGGGATACAAGTCATTATGAACAGAGTCCCAAAGAAGAAATTTACAAAGCACATATGCAATTTCGATGGTACATAACTAAGAAAATATTTATTACAATTATAGCAAAGTCCCTTTCTCACTTAGAGAACTAATTTAAAAATGTTAAGTATAAAACTGTATATCTTAAATTTTGTTTTGAACTGTTTTTATTAACAATATTACATAATGTTATACGCATAAATATTTTCTGCATTAAATGTATATAACACAAAATTTAATTGTGAAATATATATCAAGAAAAAATAATGAAATCCTCAGAACCATCATGCTCATTGTTTAATATGTATCAGGAAGAATCCATAGAAAGTGCTATTCATATATACATATATACATGTACATCTGTATTCATCTATCTATATTTGTATTAGAGGAATACATAAATATACATCTGAATACACACACACACACACACATATATATATATATCCACACACATTGGAAAGACAAACAATAAATGAGGTAATATTTCAGTCAATTGCTATATTTAAAAAGTTAAATTTCTGTAGTTGATTATGTAAATATTATTTAATAGTAGATTATGTGTGCTTCTAAAAGTTAAAAACCGTATCAATGTGGCAGTTTGAAATGATTTTATGAATCCAAAAAAAGAGAAAGATTATGTTTGTGAACTAATCCATTGCTATGGAGAGTGATACCCTTTCAAATGGACAAAATCAGTGAAGCATGACTCAGGTTGAGTCTTGGCCTTTTTGCTGTGTCTGATAAAAAGCAGACACACAGTAAGAGGGAGCCACCATATTTGATACTGCCACGTGAATGAAAGGACTCCAGTTTCACCTATAGCTGAGCAGCAAGGAGAGAAGCTCCTGAGAGACTCAAAGAGATGAGGCCCAGGGAGAGATGAGCCATATGCCTGATAGCTTGCAGCTGAACTCAGGATAAAGCAAAGCAGCCAAGACTTATAGAGGAAACCAGGAAAGAGAAAGGCCTTATGCCTTTTTGCCCACAGCTCAGCTCCGGGAGGGGATGGTAGATTGTGGAGGGGAAGGCAGAGAATTTGGTAGAGATTGACAACCATCTTGCTTCACCACATGGAAGCTGACTTTGGTGAGAAAGCACTTCTGATGGTCCCCCAATTTGTACATTTCACACCTTTGGAACTGTAAGCTTTTACCCCAAAGAAATCCCATTTATAAAAGACAACCCATTTTTGGTGGTTTGAATCAGCAGTTTTTGGCAAGCTAAAACAATCACTTCCTAAGTAAGGTGAGAACAGAAGAAAAGTGTACATGTGTGGGTTGCTCTAGAATAATATATTCAGAATTAAATGTTACCTTAAGAATTGCAAAACTTAAGTTTTGAGCAATTAGTTACTAGTGCTTATATTTAAATGAAGTTACAATATTGTAATAATGCCATTTAAGGAAAATAAGTAAAATTCAGCATAGAATCAACAATGCTTAATTGGGGCATGTTTCGTCTTTTCTAATATTCACAGACATTTCTCTTCCCTACGGTTTGCTAATGCATGTAAATTTTTGGTGACTTTTGTCATAGGCCAATCTGATTAAGTTTCTGTGATGCACAAATGAGGCTCAGCAGGAAGGGGTGATCTGATTAATTTTCATTTTCCTAGTAATAAATTGAAGGAATTTAGCCATGATGTGCCTCCAGAAATCTAGAAGTTTGTGTATTTTGTCTATCTCTATTAAAATACACCTTTTCTGTAAATGAGGTCTATTCTCTCATGTATTTTCTCAATAGATGTCAATATTTTAAAGACATTTACCTTCCCAGCACTTTCTTGAGGGCTTCAGCCATATCTTTGTTTTGAAGACTGTTGTTGAGGTTGTTGAGGCTGTTGAGTATGGGAGAGAGATAGTGTAGAAGACAGATTCTACTTCTTTCCGCTTAGGGGTATGATCGGATTTGGGGAGAAAGTGCTTGATGATGGCTGCTCCTTAGAAGAGAGATAACACTATCATATGGGAGGAACAGGTTGCCAAGGACTTTCTATCCCTAAGTTTGATCCTAATTTCAAAATAGTAGAGAGTATCTTCCCATATGAAACCATAATGACAGATATAGGGATGAAGAGTAAAACAACATCACTAACATAAATTCCAATTTCCTAAAGAGATGTATCAGCACAAACTTGTTTCAGGAGAAACAGGAGTCACAAGAATCATCAAGAAACTGAGAGAAAAGGGGAGATTGTTTTCTTGAATATGGTGAAATAGTCCCATTAGAGTACAAGATAAATGCATAAAGATAAAGATGAGATAAACTTCTCATCTTTATGAACACAAAATCACAATCATAGTAAAGAAATACAATTTTATTAACCTCAGAAAGGAAGACATTGAGAAGAGAATAAAAAGTTGATCTTAAAACATTTTGAATGAAAATCGGTGAGAATTGATTTCTGATTAATGGGGTATGAAGCCTTAGGTGATGCTATATATGGAAATTGAAAGAGGGAAAGATATGTTTAGGCATCTTAAAACTCAGAAATATTAAGTATATGGAAAGAAAAATGTTGTGCAATTCTGATATCTAGTTGTGATAGTCAGGTTCATGAATCAACTTGGCCAGGTGATTTTGTCCAGTTGTCTGTTCAATTGTCACTGTGAAGCTATTTTATGGACTTAAAAAGGCAATAAGTTTTTTGATCTATGGCTGATTGCAGCTGTAGCCAACTGAGGGGATGGCCTTAACCAATCAGAGAGATCTCATCCAATCAGTTGAAGGCCTTAAGGAGAAGTGATGATTTCTTCAGTCAGAAGAGAGAATTTCCACCTCTACTTCAGCCAGCCAGCTTCTCTTAGAGTATTGATTGAAAACCTTCATCAGATTTCCCATTTTCCAGCCCTGCCTATGCAATTTGGGCTTGCACATACCCACAGTCATGTAAGACAATTTTATAAAATCTTATAATATTTACAGATATCTCCTGTCAGTTCTGTTTATCTGGAGAACCCTAACTAATACACAGGTTCATTTATGAGATTTTGCTTAGAGAAGAGTCAACACTGTTAGCCTTGTTATCTATCACAGGGATACTTATTAGTCTGAAATATGAAGGCTAGAAAATACCAAGGCATTCATCTTTTGAAATAGAAACTGAGTAAATTGTCAGGGGAGAAATTTGGCAAATTTATGTGTACTGAAACTTGAGGGCAAAGAGTTCTGCATTATGGCATTGGGGAACCCCCAATATCACAGCCAGATTTTCACCTATATGTCATTATACAAAACCTCACAAGCCAGGTAGCTTTAAGGTACAGGGATCCTAAGAATCTTTCAGTTATCTCACTCACAATTTTGAACACACATCTAAAACTACACAGCACTGTGAGGAACTTAGTTACTGAGAGAAAGAAATATAGATCATTCAAAGAAAAAATACACCTACAGAAATCATCCCAGAGAAAGCAGAACGTTGGAATTACTAGGAGAAGTCTGTAAATGTATATGAATCAACTTCATTAAAAATAAGCAGAGAAGTAAAGGAAATATTAAAAAGAAAATGAAGGAAACCAGGAAAACATTCTATATAGAATATGAGTATATTACTGAAGGGTTTGAAATTATAAAAAGGAACCAAATAAAGAGTGTGGAGCTGAAAATTATAACTGGAATGAACATTCCTACAGGGATTCAATAGCAGATTTTTTCAAGCAGAAGAAAAGATCAGAAAGCTTCAAGATAGGATAACTTCTGTGAACTGGAACAGTTGTATGTCACTATTGAAGGGTGGTGGGATTGTGGAAAAGCCTGGGAAAAATACAATTAAGGTAACCTATGGAGTATAGTTAACAACAACAATGTAATATTCTTGCATCAATGCCAAAGATGTTCTATATTGATAATGGAGGTGTATGGGAAAAATATGTCAGATGTACACTATGGACCATAGTTAGTGGTAGGTAATAGTCTGATATTATCTCATAATCTATAACAACATTCTAGAGTGATGTCATGTGTTGATGAAGGGGTGTTGTATGGAAATTCTACACATGTGCATGATTGTTTTGTAGGTTCACAACTTCTGTAATAAAAATATATTTATTGAGAAAAAATAACAAGTCAATTTTATGGAAGCAGAAATCCTCCTGACTCATTTTATGACAGTAATGACCTCACCACGACTAGGAATCCTCAGTAATTATTTCAAAGAGCATTAGATCTTTACCTACCTTTCATTATAGTTCCATGTTGTCTGTCTATTTTTAGGGACTTGGGAAGAAACAACTCTCTGAAATATAGCTCAGCATGATAGATGCTTCAAACTGTCCCAATTGTGGCAATTTTAATTTGGAATGTATCAAAACATATAGAAGAACTGGGCAAATTTGCTATATTGAGATAAGTGAGGGGGAAAATTATAGCCAGCCCTCTTATAAAACCATACTATTTTTAGTGACAAGTAAACATAGAATTCAAAGAGAATAATGCAAGGCAAAATATACACAAAAATATACAACCCAAGGTACAGGTTTCCATTTGCTCACAGAATCTTTGAACAAATAGGAAAACAGGCATATCTATTTTCCTCAAAACTCTGGGAAACAAAGTGTTGCATTAACTGTGATTAATTAACCCCGTTTACCTGAGTGCTCCAAGGCAAATGAGGCACACACTGGCAAAACAGAAGGGAAAAATACATGTCTCTACAATAACAGTTGCAAACTTCAATACATCGCTCTCAGCATTGGATAGAACATCTGGACAGAAGATAAATAAATAGAGACCTTGAATAATATGATAAAATAACTAGACCTAACAAACTTTATATAGCATTATACCCCAGAACAGCAGGATATATGTTCTTTTAAAGCACTCGGATCCTTCTCCAGGATAGTCCATAATGTTGGATCACAAGACAGGTCTCAATCAGTTTACAAAGATTTAAATTATCCAGAACACTTTCTCTGATCATAAGGGAAAGAATCTAGAAATCAATAATGGACAGAAAAAGGAAAAAATCACAAAAATATGGAGATTAAATAACACACTTTATTTTTTATCTTTAAAGAAGATTTAGGTTATATAAATGTTACATAAAAAATATAGAGGGTTCCCATATGCCCTACCCCCAACCCTTCTACACTTTTGCACATTAACATCTTTCATTAGTGTGGTACATTTGTTATTATTGATGAACACATATTGAAGCATTGTTACTAACCATGGACTATAGTTTACACTATAGTTTACACTTTGTCCCACACAATTTTATAGGTTTTGAGAAAATGTGTAATGGCCTGTATGCAACATTGCAATGTCATGCAGGACAATTCTAATGTCCCAAAAATACCCCCATGTTTCACCTATTCTTCATTTTCCCTCCCCTCAAACCTCCTGTGGTGAGTACTTTATATCAGCGATACAAGTTCTTCCATTGCTAGAATAATAAAAGTCTATAATAGAAAAATATTCTCTACTTTAGTCCATTGTTCATTCCCCAATCCTGAGGATTTTGGGATGGTGATGCCCACTTTGTTTCTAATTGAGTGATCGCTTAGATCCCATGGGTAGATGGATGAAACTGTCTTGCTTGCAGTTGTAGATCTCTCTATTTTGGGGGTGGGGGGGGATGAGCATTGTCCATCATCATCCTTTCATAACAGCTACTCTCCAGTTCATTGGACTCACCCAGGAAACAATACACTCTTAAATAATCATTGGGTCAAAGAAGAAATTGCAGAATAATATAACAAATATCCTGAAATGACTATAAATGGCAATACCATTTGATTGGCATCAAAACCAATGAGACACAACAAATGCATTGCTGGGAGGGAAATTTATAGAACTCAATGCTTACATTAAAGAAGAAAGACCTAAAGTCAAAGACATAACTGCACACCTGTAAGAACTAGAAAAAGAATAGCAAACTAATATCAAATCAAGCTGATGGAAATAAAAAATAAAAATCAGAGCAGAAATAAATGAAATTAATAACAACAACAAGCAATAAAAATTAGGGAGAATCAACAAAAGCAAAAGTTGGTTCTGTGAGATCAACAAAGTTGACAAACAGCTAAAATGACAAAGAGAAAAGAAAAAGAGAAAACGCAAATAAATAAAATCAGAAATGAGAGGGGCAGTTATTACCACTAACCCCACAGAAATAAGGGTGATCATAAGAAGATAATATGAACAACTGTATGCTAAGAAACTAGACAATGTTGATGAGATTAGAAACTTCTTAGAAACATATGAACAACTTACACTGAGGCTAGAAGACACAGAAGACCTCACGAAACCAAACACAAGTAAAGAAATTGAGTCATCAAAAAGCTCCCAAAGATGAAAAGCCCAGGACAGATGCCTTCACAGGTTAATTCTGTGAAAAAGCAGGAACACTCCTTGACTCTTATTCAGAATGTAGAATGGTACAGCTTCTGTCACTATACCTTAAAAAGCTTAATGTAGAAATGCCATATGATCCAACAATACCATTACTAGGAAGAAATTCAGAAGAACTTAATGCAAAGTTGCAAATTGACATTTGAACACGAATGCTCATGGTAGCAATATTTCCCATTTAAAATATGGAGCCAGCCCAAGTGTCCATCAACTGAGGAACAGATGGAATATTACTCAGTTGTAAGAAGAAAGGAAATCGAGATGCATATGAAAACATAGATGAACCTAGAAAAGATTATGGTGAGTGAGAAAAGCCACACACATATTGTTTGGTTTCACTAATATAAAATAAATACAAAGAATAAATTCAGGAAGGTAAACTCCAGATTACACATTACTGGGAAATAGAATACAGGTTGAAGATGGAGGCTGATGCTTAATGTATGTAGCTTAATTAATACAGTTTACTGAATATGTGGGAATGAATAGAATTGATGGTATCACATTATACTGAATATAAATAACACCGATGATTAATAAATGTGATTGTGGCTGAAAGGGGTAGTCTATTGATGGAAACTAGATAATGATCTGGGGAAAGTATTATATAGTGATTTTGGTGATGGATGAAGATTGTGGTTAATAGTATAAACAGGAACGCTTTTCTTTAACAATATTCTAAAAATATGCTACATTGGAAAATCACATCTATTGTAACATATGGATGACAGTTAACAGTAATGTAATATTTTTCAGCGATGGCAAGAAGATATTTCAATGCTAAGGGACAACATAGCAGTATTGAGGGGATATGAGATTTTTCCTCTTGTAGTAAAGACAACATATTAAAATAAGTGAGGTGATAATAGCACAATTCTGTGATGAAAATGAGAGCCATTGAATGTTCACATTGAATGGCTTGTACAAAGCATGGGACTATAAAACACATGGAATCCAGTGGTAGATGATGGACTGTGGTTGACAGGACAAATGTGAGAATGTCCTCTCATGATCGATAAACAATATATAATACTGATGATGTTAATGATTGGTTGGACTGGGGAAAAAGTGAACAAAATGTATGATATTGGCTATGGTTAGCAGTGGTATTTTTGACAATTCTCTTACATAGATTATAGCAAAAATTTCACAACAATGCAAGGTTTTGATGGTGGAGAGATGTATGGGAGACTTGTATGATGATATTCATGTTTATTTTGTAAATTCACACACATTATGATAAACTTATTGTTTATGTATGTTCATGTATGAATGGTATAATTCAATAAAATGTTATTAAAAATAACACAATGAGATAGTATTTCATACCCACTAAAATTGCTACTATTAAATATATAAAATTAAAATTGTTAGAGAGGATGTGGAAAAATAGAAAAATTAATCATTCTTTAGTGGTGAAAGTGTAAAATAATGTGGTTACTTTGGAAGGCGATTAACATTTACTAAGAAAACAAGTATAGACTTACTATATGCCCAGCAATTCAATAATATGTATGTACCCAAAATAATTGAAATCAGGGAATCAAACATATGTTTGCACACCTATGTTTACAGAAACATTATATATATATATATGAATATTATAAACCTTTATTCCTTAATAATATGGGGAAAAGTTCTTCAACAAAATACTAGTAAATTGAATCCAACAACACATTAAAAGAATTATGTGCCATGATCAAGTGGCCCTTTCCTTGGAATGCAAGGTTTGTTTAGCATTAAAAAATCAAGTATAGTATTAATAATACACCACATTAATAGAACAAAGTGAAAAATGCATGATAATCTCAACTGATGCAAAAAAAAAGTATTTGACAAGATCCAGAACCCATTCTTGATAATAACATACAGGAAAACAAAAATAGGAGCATATATCAAAAACACAAAGCTCATATTATACTCAGTAGAAAAAGATTGAAACTTTCCCCCTTAGTGTCAAGAAAAAGACAAGAATGCCTATTGTCAAAACTGTTATTCAACATTGTACTGGTGGTCCTAGCCAGAGTAAGTAGGCATTAAAAAATAGAAATAAAAGGCATCCAAACTGGAAGAAAAGAAGCAGAAATTTGGCTACCTGCAGATAACATGACCCTATATATAGAAAATGTCAATAAAGTCCAGAAGAAAAATACTAGAGCTAATAAACTAATTCAGCAATGTTGCAGGGAACAAGATCAACTGAAAAACTCAATGGTGTTTGTATACACTAGTGATGAAAAATCTGGAAAAAAAAGTAAATAAAATTGTCACATATTTTATAGCCAACAAACTAATCTATTTTGTATGAAAAAAAATTAACCAAAGATATAAAGGTCTTTTCATGGAAAACTACAAAAATATTTCTAGAAGAAATTCAGTAACACAGAATATTATAATAAATGGAAGCCATTTTTATGTTTATGGATTGGAAGACAACATATTGATTACATGTCAATTCAACGCAAAGCAACTTTTAGAGTCAAAGGAATCCCAATCAATACACCAACAGCCTTCTTTGCAGAAATAGATGTGCCAATAATCAAATTCATATTGAATGGTAAGGATCCCCAAATAGCTAAAAACATCTTGAAAAAGAAAAATAGCCTTGGAGGATTCACACTTTCAGATTTTAAAACTTAATAAAAAAGCTACAGTAAACAATACAGCATGGTAGTGGCACAAGCATAGACATATTGGCCAATGGAGTAGAATTGAGAGTACAGAAATAAACCTTCATATCAATGACCAATTAATCTTTTTAAAAAATTTTCAACATATATTTAAGTCAATGCAACCAGATACTCAGTTAAGACAAGATAATAAATACAATAACAAAAAAATGTTCATTCCTCAATCTTGAGGGATTTGGGACAATGTCCGCTCTGACTGCTTAAGTTTGAGAAGGGATATAGATATTATGGGGCAGCATAACAGAATTGTCTGGCCAGCTGTTGATGATACTCCTTGTTTTTGAAGGGTGATTTGGTCCATCATCATGATTTTTTGGTTATCCAGGGCAAGCCCGAAGAAATGGATAGTAGGATTTGGACATGTATCTGCTGGATTTCAGGGCTCAACTGGCATATAAACAATCCAAAGGCTTTAAGTCTGAGAAATATACTTAGCAGGAAAATTGAAAATTATAGGTTCAGATGAGAGGAGTAGAAGAATATTGAGTAGGGTTTATAAATGAGTATACCTATATTATATTGGGGAAAATATTTTCTAATATTCTCTGACAGACCCCTCTGAGGGGGTGTTGACTTCATGAGGCCTTGTAGACTCCCTGTGATGTCCAGACATCCCTAGATTCCTCAGGAGTACTTTTGCTTGAGGATTTAACTGTGGAAGTTAGTGATTTCTGGCTAAGATGCATAAACATAGCCTGTGAATGAAATCCTGAATCAATTTGAAGCCTCAAAGCTATAAAACTCTATTTTATTCAATATTACCCCTTTTGATCAAAGACTTTATTCAGATGCATCACTAATTAATTCTTGGTAATTATCCCTTGGTTCCAGGGAAGCTCATCCCTATGAGTCATGTCCCTTGTAGTGGGGAAGGTAATGAGTTTATTTTCAGAGTTTGCCTAAGAGAGAGGCTACATTTTAAACTGTCCTGCAATCTGCTTTCTCCTGTATTTTCCTTTCTGCCTGCAGATCTTCCTTTAGTATTTCTTGTAGTGTGGGACTCTTGTTGATGAATTATCTCAAGTTCTGTTTCATTGTGAATATTTTAACATCTTCATCATTCTTGAAGGACAATTTTTCTTGATACAGAATTATTAGCTGGCAGCTTCTTTGTTTCAGTACCTTAAATATATCATACCACCACCTTCTCACCTACCTGGCTTCAGATATGTAATTAGCATTTAATCTTTTCAAGCATTCCTTGTATGTGATGGATAATTTTCTCATGCTGCTTTCAAGATTCTCTCTTTATCTTTGACATTTGACAATCTGATTAGTTTGTACCTCAGAGTAGTTCTGTTAGGATACATTCTGACTGGAGTATGTTGTGTTTTTTAACATGTTTCCCAACCCTCATATGTGTTGGGAAATGTTCAGCCATTATTTCCTCATATACTCCTTCTGCCCCTTTTCCCTTCTCTTCTTCCTCTGGGACACCCATAAATCATATGTTGTGCTTTCATTTAAGTACTGAAAACACTGCTTATTTTTCAGTCTTTTGTCCTATAACTCTTCTTCTATTTGTGTATTTTCAGATGTTCAATATTCTAATTTCTTAATTCTTTCCTTTGCCTGTTCATGTCTGCTTTTGCATGCTCCTATTGTATTTTTTTTTCTATTGTATTTTTAATTTCTTCTGTTTTGCCTTTCATTACCATAAGTTCTATTATATTTCTATATATATTTAAGACTTTTTCTTCATTCTCTCCCAGTGTCTTCTCTCATTATTTCTACAATTCTATTTGAGCAATTATTTTAACAAATTGCTGCATGAATAAAATAACCATATAAAATTGTAGAATATAAAATCATGCTTCTATATAATTAAGAAGTAAAAAGGAAGTTTCTAGTTAATTTCTAGCTAATTAAAATTTAAAAACATTTTAATATATATGTTTTCACTTTGAAAATAGTATCATATATTCATAATATTAAGAATAATAGTACATAATAGTTAATATAATACTACCATAACATAATATTATATAATAATATAATCAGTACATAATATATAATTTTATTTGTGAATTTTTAAATAGAAGCTTCATTCATTTGTTGAACAAAAATTTTTGTTGTGATTGTTTTTAGTTTATTTCTCTTTTTCATTTTTTATTTGACATGTTGGCAGTTAACAAAACATTAATGCATACCATACAGGATTCCCATCCATCACCCCAACACAAACAACTTACATCTTTTTGACACATTTGTTACAAATGATGAAACAACATTGTCATAATATTACTGCTCTCTATAATCTGTAGCTTATATTTAGTGTATTTTTCCCACAAACCATCCAATTATAAATACACATATTAGTATTGTATGTTATCATTATTGAGAGAATGTTCCCATATTTTTACTGTTAACTACAGTCCAACATTCACCAGGTGGTTCTCTGTATTATAAAGTACACTGCCTTGTACAATCCATCCAAAGAGTACCCTTTGTGGCTTTCAGATTCATCACAGATTTATGCTGTCATCAGCTAAGTCCATTTCAGAATGGACTTTTTTTTACTCCAAAAGGGAAAGAAAATCCCTTAACTCCCTATATACCCATTATTGATCTCAACCCTCCTTTTATCTCCTAGTGACCTATGCTCTAGAATTTAACTCCATGAGCTCATGCATCAAATTTAGTTTATATCAGTGAGATCATACAATATTTATCCTGTTGTGTCTGGCTTATTACACACAAAATAATACCCTCAAAATTAAACCATATTGTGATATCCATACCCACTTCATTTCTTTGTACAACTGAACAGTATTCCATTGCATGTATATACCATATCATATTTATCTATTTTTCAGTGGATGAACACTTGGACTCTTTCCATATTTTAGCAGTCCTGAATGATATCACTATGAACATCAGTGTGCAGATGTCAGTTCATGTACTTGCTTTCACTTCTGAATATTTTCTTACTAGCGGGTTTGTCAGATCATATGGCAGTTCTACATGTAGCTTCCTGAGAAACTGGCAAACTGTTCTCAACAGAGGCTGCACCATTTTACATTCCCACTGAAAATGAAGGAGTGTTCTGATTTCTCTGCATCATATCCAGCACTTATAGTTCCTGTTTTGAAAAATGGCCATTCTGTAAGCCATGAAATGGTATCTCATCATAGTTTTGATCTACATTTCCCTAATAGCTATTGATGATTAGCATTTTTCATGTGATTTGGGGACACTTTTGCCCATTTTTAAATTGAGTTGCTTTTCTTTTTACCTTTGTGTTGTATGATCTTCTTAGGTAACATGAAACTCAAACCCTTATTGGATATGTTATTTCCAATTTTTTCCCCATTGATTCTGCTAATTTTTCACCTTCTTAACAAAGTTGTTTGAGGAAATGAAGTGTTTAAGAAACCACCACCCATCACAAGAATTTGAAGATATTTCTCTATGTTTTCTAAGGATGTTATTGTTCTAGATTTTATATTTAGTTTGAACCATTTGAGTTAATTTTTATAAGATATGCAATAGGGAACCTTTTTCTTTATTTCAGCTATGTATTTACATTTCTCCAAGGACCATGTCTTGTAAAGACTGTTCTGACAAAACTGGATATGTTTGATAATCTTATAAAAATCACTTGACTGTAGAAATGAAGGTCTATTTCCAAATTCTCAAATTCCCTTAGTCACTAAGTTTATCTTTATAATTTTATCATGCTCTTTTTACCACTGTAGCTAAATAGTATGCTTTAAATTTAGGTTGTGAGAGCCCTCTGAATTCATTCTTCTTCAATATATTTTTGGCTATCTGGTGGCCTTTGCCCTTCTAAATAATTTTGATACTTTGCTTTTTCATTTATGCATACAAGGATGTTGGGATTTTTATTAGAATTGCATTGAATTTGTAAAAAAAAAAAAGCTTGGGTAAAATTGGTATTAGATTGCTATTATATTATCTTTGAATGATTTGCAGAATTCAACTATGAAGCCATCTTGTCCTGCTCTTCATTTTGGGATGTTTTTTGATGACTATTTCAATCTCTTTACTTGTGATTGGTTTTATGATGTCTTCTATTTCAATGTATGTTGTTCGTGTGTTTCTATGAAGTTGTCCATTTTGCGTATATGGTCTAGCCTGGTGTACTGTAGCTCATAGTATCCTTTATTAATTTCTTTTTCTAATGCAGGGTCTGTGTTTAAAATCCTTCTCAGTTCTGGTTTGAATATTTGCATCTTCTCTCTTTTTCTTTGTCAGTCTTCCTAAGGGTTTAGAGATTTTGTTGATCTTATCAAAGAAGCAACTTTGGCTTTTGCTGATTTTATTGGTTTTTTTAAATCTAAATATCATTATTTCTGCTCTGATCTTTATTGTTTCTTTCATTCCCCTTGTTTTGGGATTAGTTTGCTGTTCCTTTTATAATTCCTCAAGGTGTGCAGTTAGTTCTTCGGTTATGGATCTTTCTTTTTTTTTTTTTTTAATGTAAACTTTAAGGTCTGTAAACTCTCAGCACTGTTTTCTTATAGCCTCTAGGTTTTGATATATTGTATTCTCATTTTCATTTGTCTTAATTGATTTAATGATTTCTCTTACAATTTCTTCTTTGAATCACTGACTATTTAAGAGTGTGTTGTTTAATCTCCAGATATTTGTGTATTTTCATTTTTTCCCATCTGTTATTGATTTCCAGTTTAATTAGACTATGTTCAGAAAAGTGCTTTATATACTTTCATTCTTTTTTAATTTGTTGAGGACTGTCTTGTGAGCCAGCATATGTGTCTATCCTGGAGAAGCATCCATGAGCACTTGGAAAGAATGCATATCATGTTGTTTTCAGGTGTAATGCTCTATATATGTCTTTTAGGTCTAGATAATTTATCACATTATTCACATTCTCTGTTTCTGTATTTATCCTCTGTCCATATTTTCTATCCAAGGCTGAGAGTGGTATATTGAAATCTCCAAATATTATTGTAGAGATGTCTATTTCTCCCTTCAGTTTTGCCACTGTGTGCCTCATGTATCTTGAGTTTGGTTAGATGCATAAATATTTATTATATTTATTAATTCCTGGTGAATTGCCCCTTTTATTAAAATATAATTAACTTCTTCATCTCTTATACCAATATTATTATTGTTATTCCAAATGATTTTTGGTTACTATTTGTGTTGAGTAACTTTTTCCAACCTTTCACTTGCAACCTGATTCTGTCCTTCTGTCTGAGGTGAGTCTCTTTTAGACGTAATATAGATGGCTCATATATTTTTATTTATTATGTCAGTCTATGTCTTTGATTTGAAAATTCAGTTCATTACTTTTAATTTTATTACTATAGAGGCATTACTTCATTCATTGTATCATTTGGCTTTCTGTTGTCACACCTTACTATTGTCTTTCTGTTGTCACACCTTACTATTGTCTATCATATAAGTTTCTCATACTGATAATCTTCATTTCTACACACTTTTCCTTTCAGTCTCCCTTTACACTCTTTTGTAAATCTGGACTTTTGGTATCATACTGAATTAATCAGTCAAAGAGGTGCTGATGCAAAGTACCAGAGATGGCTTTTATGAAGTGTGTTTATTTGGAGTAAAAGTTACAAGGCCTTAAAAAGTCCAGCTCCAGGTTGATTTCTCACCCAACATCAATTGCCATGTATTGAAGCAAGGTGGCATGTGATGTCTAAAATAATTCAGCCTTTGTCTTCCTCTTCGACTCTGTTGGCCCAGCTTCTCTGATCTCATCTGTAGGCTGGAGGGCTCTTTCCTTTCCAGGCCCAGCTGCTCTGTTCCCTTCACAAGGTCAGCTCTAAAGTACCACGCAAATGACTGATCTCTCTTCCTGGAGCTGCAGGATCAAAGTCATCTCCTCTTCCCTGTCTGTGGAGCACTCTCTTCATGTGTGTATCTTATTCTGTGTTATCCTTGAGTGAGTGTCCATTTGTATAGCCCACCAAGGGGATGGGAACTCAAATTCTGAATTGTCCTAATGACGTAGATGAATCAAAGCTCTAATCTTAACATAATTTAATCAAAGACTTCTCAGCTGAATCAAATACAATCAAAGCATAGCACATCCCGAGGAAGAGAATAGTTTAAAAACTAATTTCTTTTTCAGGTTCATAAATAAACTCAAACTGCCACTCATACTCTCTCAATTATGTTTTTTCTGTAATTAATTTAAACTAACCCTGATTTTTGAAGGACAGTGTTGCTGGATTAAGAATTCCTGCCTGGCTTTTTTCTCTTTCAGTATCTTAAATACATCATACCACCTTCTCACCCTAGTAGTTTCAGATGAGAGATAGGCAGTTAGACTTATTGAGCTTCCTTGTATGTGATGCATTGCTTTTCTCTTGCTGCTTTCAGCATCCTCTCTTTATCTCTGATAAATGTCATTCTGAATAATAGGTGTCTGGGAATAGTTATATTTTTATTTATTCTCTTTCAGGTGTGTTCTTCTTAGATATTGAAATCTATGCCTTTCATCAGATTTGAGAAATGTTTGCTCATTATTTCCTCAAATACTCTTTCTCTCCCTTTACAGTTTTCTTTCAGGGACACCCATAATGTATATATTTGTGTGTTTCATGTTGTCATTCAATCCCCTGAGAATCTTTTCAAATTTTTTCCATTGTTTTTTCTGTCTAGTCTCTTGTCTTTTCAAGTTCAGATGCTCTGCTCTCAATTTCTCTTATTCATTCTTCTGCCATTTCAAATGTGCTGTATATATATGACTCTAATATATTTTTAATCTCATCCATTGTTTTTTTCATTCCCAGAAGCTGTTACTTTTCTTTGTAGGCTTTCAAATTGTTCTTTTGCTCACCGACTGTCTTCTTAATATCATTTATCTCTTTATTCATATTTTCCTTCAATTCCTTGACTTAATTTAAGAGATTTCCATGATTATCATTGATTAGTTTTTTTAAATCTTGTGTCTTCTCAGGATTTTTTTTCTGTTATTTTGAACATATCTTCCTTTATCTTAGAATGGCTTGTAAATTTTTCCTGATATCGAGACATCTGATTCTATTGGTGGATGTAATCTGACAGTCAATTTCTATTATCTATGTTTTGTTTCAGAGTTATTCTTTAATTTTTGCTTCAGTTTATTCTAAGTCTTTAAAATTTCCCAGCTTAAGTTATCAAAATAGGGCCAGCAATCCACTAATAGGGCACAGAACAGATCCAAGGGGTCTGGGTCAAGAGAGACCACAAAAAGCATTTTTTCTTCCTACAATTTCCTTACCAGCCAGAAGATGGCACTCTTCAGAAAATCTTTCCATGAAGGTGTCTCTCATCCTTCACTTGCCCATGATTCTGTTCTGGCCAGAGCCAAGATTCAAAGCAGGCTTTGATGGTCAAACTCACTAAGGAGCCTGCACCTCAACTGCACCCTTCCTCATCTGTAGGAGGAAGACATCTGTTCTCCTCTCAGTTGCCTGCTGTGAGCCATGGCTTTTACAAAAGCTGGTCACCTTGAGGGTCTGGGATGTTTGCCATTTCTGGCTGCAGGGCTAGTACCTCAGAATTTTC
The DNA here is from genome assembly GCA_029593785.1 of Cabassous unicinctus. Taxonomy (NCBI): domain Eukaryota; kingdom Metazoa; phylum Chordata; class Mammalia; order Cingulata; family Chlamyphoridae; genus Cabassous; species Cabassous unicinctus. The sequence goes on from JAQZBX010029105.1 coordinate 22,259, forward strand.
ATTTTGGCTTCCTCATCTATCTGTCCCTCACATACCTGGTGGCTGCACAACAGTCTCCTGGTCTTCAGATTCCTTAAATAGGTCTGTTGGAAACCTTATTGTCCCCTCTCTTGTTTTTATTAGCAAGTTGAGCCCTGCCTACCTACTCTGATGCCATCTTTCCAGAAGTCCTCCAGTGTCTTCTTAATAATCTTATTCTCTTTTTTCATCTTCTTGAATTGATTTAGGAGATTTTAGTGTGCATCATTGATTAGTTGTTCCAGTTTCTGTGTCTCCTCTGAATTTTAATTTATTCCTTTGACTGGGCCATGTCTTCCAATTTCTTAGTATGTCTTGTCATATTTTGCTGATTTCTAGGCATCTGTTTATCTTGATTAGTTTACTCAGTTGGTCAGTATCTTTCTTGACTATTTATTTATTGTTGTTTGTATTTGTGTTAAGGCTTTTCTTTGACACTTGGTTCAGCTTATTCTAACTCTTTAGAATTTCCCATGTTTAACTAATAAAAACCCTACCAGGTACCCACAAAATTGTTACAGATTGCTAGTTCTTCTATGGTGGCCTGTCTCATTCTCATCACTCTGCTCATTCCTGGATCTTGTAACATGGCCCCTGGCCTCTGGAAACTGAGCACTGCCGACTCTTTTCCCCTTATACCTGCCTGCATGTGGCTATGCTAGTGTGGCTTCCCTCACAGGCCACACACATCACTTCCCCTGTACCCAGCAATGCCCCATGGCTGGCTTTGTTTCTTGCCCCAAAATGTGCAAATTCCTCCTGCACTTGGAAAGGTGCCCCTTCATCAGCCACATGCACACGTTTTGCCTTTCTCCTCCAACACTTCCCCTATGCCTGGGAAGGCTGCCTGTCTTCCTGCTTCTGTAGGATGGTCAATTGATTTTTGACAAAGGTGCTGAGTCCACTCAGTATAGAAAGAATAGTCTCTTCAACAATTTGAGCTGGAAAATCAATCAATAAATAAAATCCTTATTCATGTTCAAAACTTATCAAATGTTTAGAAGGGAAAATACCTACTTTGAGAAAAGTAACTGGTAAAAGGAAACTCTCCAGGATTGTGGGAACATGGCTGATGGGGTAGATGGATAAAGCTTGACTCTTTCTAAAAAAACTGAGAGGTAGTCTAAGGCCTCCTTGGCAAGCTGCTTTGGGATACAGCAGTCCACGACACTGCTTCACAACTAACAGGAGAGATGGGGACAGAGAGGAGGAAGCTGAAACAGAGAACTGTGAGTAATTGACCCTCGCAGCCACTGGGAAGGACTCCCCTCCCCCATCCCTGAGATATCAGGCAAGAGTAAAACTCCTGGTGATGGTATATGATGAAGAGGAGGACAGACTTCTTCTTCCCTGCCAGCAACTCAAGATATATATAGAGAGAGTCTCTGGGTCATCTAGGAAGGTGCTAGAAAGAAAAGGAAGCTGGATAAAAATCTTGAGTATCTCCTGCCTGTGACTGGAAGAGGCACTTATATCCTGCCCTCAGGAACAGCCTAAGTGGAGTTGCCAGTTTCCTCTTCCAAAAGGAGTGTGTCAATGACCTCTGATGGGAGGAAGAGGGGTCTGAGAGGGTAGAGAGTGGTCCCTTTGTGGTTATTTTAGCCAGCCAAACCCCCCTTGGGTGTCAGGGTGTCAGAAAGGACACTGATGCAACAGGTATAGGACAGGGGGATCTACTTAGGCAGGCTGCCATGCTCAGCAGCCTAGGTTAAGACAGGAATTACATCAGAGAGGCGATGGGGATCTTCTCAGGCAGGCTAACACACATAGCAGCCTAGGTAAAGAGAGAATTTACATCAGAAAGGAAGCAGAGATAATCGGGAGGAAATTGAGCCTGATAGGTTGCTGAAAAGCCTTGCTAGCCTAAAAAAGTCATATTAGCTCAGTGGAAGAGCTCCAGCCTAGAATATACAAGGTTCTTGGTTCAATCCCTGGCTCCTCTCTGAGAAACAATACAAGGTTATCAAGCATCCAGGGAAATTTTATGACAGGGAATGTACTGACATCCTCTTTGTATTAGATTTTATTGGATCTCTTATTTTAAAAAATAAAATGTTCCTTTTTTACTTTCCTTATTTTACTCACTAAAACCTGGCTTAAGAACTACAGAGGATAGGCTGCAGGGTGATTGATTGCTGAATAACAACAGCCTGAGAAGGTCATTGGGGTCCAATAAAAAAGGCAGTTATTCCATGTTTTTCTTGGCTTTTTATCCTTTTCCTGCCTTCTTCTTCTTTTTCTTTAAAAAACAAAACAAGTAGCTCTTATCTTTGATTTCTTGTTGTTGTATCCCCTTTCCTTTGTTTCCCTGATTGTTTCCCAATTTTCTTTACCTATGCTATATCTTTTCCCTCCTTCATCCTTATATTTTCTGTTTTCTGTTGTTTTTCTTTCAATCCACCTCTTTGGGCTTAGTCTTCAATTTTTCTTCTACTCATCTCTCTCTCTCTCTCCTACTTTTTCCATGTCTTATTTTCTCTCTTTTTTTCTTTTTTTTTCTTTCCTTCTCTCTTCTACTTTTTCTTTCCCCTTTTCTCATCAGTATGGACTTTTAATTCACTGTATATTTTTCCTTCATTCTGTTTCATGTCTCATTATTTCTATTCCATTTTTCTAATCTTATTCTTCTATACTTCTTACTTGGATTAATTATTCAATTGCCTAAGTCTTGTATGGTCCCTTTCCTACCTTTAACTATTATCATGAATATTACTCATTTTCTCTTTCTATCTCTTCCTATTTCTCTGGCACTTACATTTTTTTTTCATGGAAACATAGACAACAGCAAGGAAATAAAGAGGAATAAAGTGGAAAGTGAAGCCTTATCACACTCAAAAACAACAAAATAAAACCATATGAGCAGAGAGAGAAGCCAATCAACTGATTTGACACACCAAGATAACAGATGACTAGATACCAACAACAACAAAAAAATACATGCCATACTAAGAAACAGGAAAACACGGCCTGTCCAATGAACAAACTGAAAACCAAAAGGAGATGCAAAACATGGAAAAACTAACCAGAGCTGTCAAAACAAAAGTCATTAATCAACTTAATGAAGTGTAAGAAGAGAATAAAGATATTAAGGAGAAACTGGGAGAACATACTGAAGAAATTGTAGACATACATAAATGATAACAGATATGATGGTGATGAATGACACAATCCAAGAAATAAAAAATACAATGGAAGCACACAAAAGCAGATTTGAACAAGCAGAGGAAAGAATTAGGACTGTGGAGGATAGTACATCTGAAATCAAGCAGATATAACAAATAGATAAAAAGATAGAAAAAATCCAGCAAGGATTCAGGGACTTACATGACAACGCAAAATACACAAACATATGCATTATAGGCATCCCAGAGGGAGAAAAGAAGGAAAAAGGGACAGCAAGTGTGCTGAAGGAAATAATGGCTGAAAAATTCCCAATCCTATTGCAAGAGATGAATGTACATATCCAAGAAGCACAGTGTACCCCAAACAGTATAAATCCCAACAGGCCTCCTCCAAGCCATATACTTGTCAAATTGTCCAATGTTCAAGACAAACAGAGAATCCTGAAAGCAGCAAGAGAAAAGAGAAACATCACATTCAAAGGAAGCTCAATAAGATTAGTGCTGATTTCTCATCTGAAAGAATGGAAGCAAGAAGAAAGTGGTATAACATAGAAAAGGTGTTAAAGAAAAAACTCCCAGCCAAGAATTCTCTATCCAGCAAAACTGGCTTTCAAAAATGAAGGAGAGTTCTAAATATTCACAGACAGAATCTAAGAGAATATGTTATTAAGAATCCTGCACTTCTAGAAATATTAAAGGGAGTTCTGTGGGTTGAAAGGGAAAAAAAAGGAGAGAGTTGGAAGAGAGTGTAAGAACAACTAAAAAGACTAAAAGACTAATAAAAACAATATATGACATACATAAGCCCAAAGAAAATATGCCTAATTTAAGTAATTCCATGACAATAATAACATTGAATGTTAATGGACTAAACTCACCAGTCAGGAGACACAGACTGTCAGAATGGATAAGAATATATGACCCATCTATATGCTGTCTACAAGAAATCCATCTTAGAACCAGGGATTCAAGAAGGCTGAAGGTGAATGGTTGGAAAACAATTTTAAAATCAAACAATAACCAAAAAAGGGTAGGAGTAACTATACCAATATTGGACAAAATAGTCTTTAAATGCAAAATTATTGTAAGAGACAAAGACTGACATTACATATTAATAAAATGCAATATGTAGAAGAAAGAAAGAAGAAAGACTAATCATAAACATTTATGTACCTAACCAGGGTGCCTCCAAATGCACAAGGTCAACACTGGAGAAAAGAAATGGAGAAATGGATGTCTCTACAATTATATTTGGGTACTTTAAAACACCATTATCACCATTAGACAGAATATTTTGAGTGATAAGCAAAAAGAAACAAAGACTTTGAAGAAAACATTAGAGAAGCGGGACCTAGTAGACATATACAGAACACTAAACCCAAATACAGAAGGATATACATTCTTCTCAAGTGCACATGAATCACTCTACAATATAGTCCACATGATAGGCCATAGAACAACTCTCAATGAATTCAGAAAGATTGAAATTACACAATTTCTCTGACCACGATGGGATGAAATTGGAAATCAGCAAGTCCCAGAGAAGAAATATATGGAACTTAAACAACACACTCTTAGACAAACAGTGGGTCAAGGGGGAAGTCACAAAAGAAATCAGTAACTACTTTGAAATGAATGAAAAAGACAACCAAACATATCAAAAGTTATGGTATACAGCAAAAGCTGTACTGAGAGGGAAATTCATAGCCATAGATGCATCTATCAAAAAATAAAAAAGAGATAAAATCAAAGGTCTAACTGCACTCCTAGAGGAATTAGAAAAAGAACAAAAAACAAACTCCAAAGGAAGTAGAAAGAAGGAAATAACAAACATTAGAGCTGAACTAAATTAAATAAAAAACAAGAAAGCAATAGAAAAAATAAAGTTTACCAAAAGCTGGTTCTTCGAGTAGATCAATAAAACTGTTAACCCCCTTGCTAGGCTAACAAAAAAAAAAAAAAGAGAGAGAAGATACAAATACACAAAATAAGAAATGAGGAAGGGGATATTGCCCCTGACTCCAAAGAAATAAACAGTATCATAAAAGGTTACTTTGAAAAAT
>JAQZBX010029106.1:0-27469 GCA_029593785.1 Cabassous unicinctus
TATGTGGGAAGCCAGCACTCAAACACTGAGCCACATCAGCTCCCCTGAGTTGGTTACTGTCTTTTACTTGTTGTTTTGTCCTTGTTTCTAGGAGGCACCAGGAACTGAACCTAGGAACTCCCATGTGGAAAACAGGTGCTCAATCACTTCAGCCACATCCATTGCCCCTCCCCTATATTTTTGATGTAACTTTTCTGTAATGTAAAACTTCTTTTAAAATGAAGTTTTAAAAAAAGAACCATACTAAATGAGGTGGGTCATACCTTAACTGAAGTAGCCTCATCTAATGGTCCCACTTACAATGGGTTTACACCCACAGGAATGGATTAGATTTAAGAACATGTTCTGAGGTACACATAGCTGCAAACTACCACAGTACCAAATGAGTTTTTCAAAATAATAATAATATCAACAACAGGGATAACACAGTCAAATATAAAGGGACCAAGGAGGCTAATAAGGGAAAAAAGGATTTTAGATTTGCCTAAGAAGAGGTCAAAGGTAGAATCAGTGATAATGGAAGAAGTGAAGAAAGGAGAAGGAAAAGAAAATATTGTAGTAGTCATAATACTGTCGTCTGTGAAGTTTGCTTGTCAAAGCAAGGCAGAATTCAACCCAGCAAATATGCCTTGCGTTACCACTATGTGCCAGGAATTGTACTGCTTATAAATATACAAAACCATGCCACCTTATATATTTCTACATTTGAACAGAGGGGATCTCAACCCTCTCAAGGAACACAAGTGAAGTTGTTTGTGTTATAATTGGGACAAGGGATGGGAAGTTAGAGCTGAAAAGGGGAGGACATTTTTCATATTGAATCCAATCTAATATACAATTATAAGAAGTGTTATTATTTTATGCAACACTAAGAAATAAATATACTCTCCTTTCAACTAAGACATAACACATTCTTAACCTTGAAGTTTGTATTTTATACTTATTGAAATTATTATTTTAGACATAATTAGACATAGATTTTTAACACATTTGTGAAAATGGAAAAGGAAATTATAAGCAAAATAAACTGTCTAAAATAGGCAAGAGCACTAATAGAGTGCCATATACCATCATGTCTCTAAATATTTAAAAGCCATAAACTAAGCCAACAAACAAATTTAAGTATATATATTTCATTTTCCTATATATAGTCTCATAAATATTAATATGTGTACACATTTTATTCTTCCCTCTTAATAACATAACTTCAACATGATTCAGAAGACCAAATTTAAATTTAGACTTCTTAGACTTTTCCTTGGAGTGTCTCACTAGAGCATACTGGGGTGTAGAGAGAGATGACCCCTCAGTCTTCCTCCCTTTTCTGCTCTGCCCCATACCAGGCCTAAGGTTGAGCTTATTCATTGCATGGTCCATTCTTAGGAATATGTTTCCAAATAAGAGGCCTGTGCATGCCCTGGAAGAAGGGAATTCTATTCTAGGGTTACAAGCCCCTGGAATGTCATGGGCGTGGTGGGAGAAGGCACTCTGGGTTGGCCCTTGGTTCCAAGACTCTTTGTCCTGTTAGGAGGGTAAGAGCCAAAAAGGATCAGTATCAGATGTTTGAAAAGTGTGGGGCCCCAGGCAGGGGAACCTCTTTCTCAGATCTAAGGACTGTTTTACTAGGAAAAGGTGTTCCTAAAAATTTTTCACTTTCACATTGATAGTCTAACTCTTCTAAACCATGTTTCAACAGAATTTTTAATATTAGTGTTTTTTGGTACACAAAATCATTCTCTATGTCATCGAGAAAATTGTTTACACAGCATTTTTAAAAAGGAATCCTGAGGGAAACGGCTGTGGCTCAATTGGTTGGGCTCCCGTTTACCATATGGGAGGCCCCAAATTCAATTCCCGTGGGCCTCCTGGTGAAGGCAAGCCAGCCTGTGTGGTGCAGTGAGCTGACACAGCAAGATGATGCAACAAAGGGAGACAAGCAGAAACAGAAAAACCCAAAGCAAATGGGCACAGAGAGCACAAGCAGCAAGGGGGGGATAAATAAATAAAATAAATAAATAAATCTTTAAAAAAAAAAAAAAAAGGAATCCTGAAAAGAACTTAAAGCCATTGGTATGGGGCTCTTGGGTTGGCTTTTCGATTATGTATAGTTAAGCTTACTTTTAACTCCACTAAATATTTTGCTAAATATTTCTGATTTACTATACCTCCACAACACTTGGTTCTGTGAGGTTAAAATGCTTTAATGTTGTTTCTGAAATTTTCTTCAAGGCATTTATAGCCTTCTATAAGTTTTAGTGTTGGATCTTTTGATTTTTGTATACATACAGGCATTGATAATTATGTCTGGACAGCCACTTGGCTGACATACATTGCTAGATACCACTGACTGTAAGACACATGCTAATTTCAAAGATGTGTGAAAAAATATGACCCATAATCAATGAAACACATAAATGGATTTGAGGGAGATTGAGTCTACCTATAAGCTTTTTAGATGGACATAAAACTTCCAAAGAGAACTTGTGATTCTGTAAGGATAGACTCATTATTTAGGAAATGATATAATCCCAAGAAGGCAAACATCTACCACTGAGAGATTATATAAATCATCCAAAATTGCCCAAGATCAATTACCAAAAGGGACCTTTGGACTCCTAAAGCTAGACTATAGGCACTGTGTGCTAAATACTGATGAGATCACTGAACATTTTCCTTGAGAAAACAAACAGAGACATGCCTTTTGTAAACTTAAGATGGCCCTCCAATAACCCCCATTCTTAGATGGGCCTAATTATTATGAACTTTTCCCTTTTTTATTTTTTTAATTTTTATTCTTTTTAGGTACCTGGGGCCTTATATTTGGGAAGCTGGCACTCAACCCCTGAGCCACGTCGGCTTCCCTGAGTTGGCTTTTTCATTTATTTTTGCTTATTGTCTGTCTTTGTTTTTTCAGGAGGCACCGGCAACCGAACCGGGGACTTCCCATGTGAGTGGCGGTCATTCAACCACTTGAGCCACATCTGCTTCCTTCCTCTTTTTGACCATGAACGTTCTGGGTAGGCACTGACTTTTTATTTTCATGTTGTTTGCTGCCATTACACAGATATACAATTGATTTCTGTACAATGACGTTATGTTCCACAATCTGGCTTATTACTCTTACTAGTTCTCGTAGTTTTTATTTGTTTGTTTGTTTGTTTTTCATGGAAAGTTTCCTTAGGATCATCATGACAACTGTGAATTTAAAGAAATATTTTTTTCTTTCCTAATCTATATGTGTGCCTTTCCTTTTTTGAATAATTCCACTGACATTGACCTTCTGTACAATATTGAGTAGAAGTAGAAGAGGAGACATCCTTGCATTGTTCCCGATCTTAGTGATTATTGTCTATGTATTCTATGAATTAATGAGAAACTACTGTTAAAATCTCCAGATATAATTGTGTATTTATTCATTTTTACCTTTATATCTGTTGTTTTTTGCGTACATTTTGAAGCTCTATGATTAGGTGAATAGACATTAAAGATTGATATGTTGTCTGTGTGATGTTCTGTCTGCTATGAACATTTCCCTTCCCCATTAGCCTTTTTGAGTCAACTCTTAGCAGAGTAAGTAATGCCACTGCACTCCACTTCTGGGTGTTGATCTAGAAAATGATTTTTCAGTATCCGAAAGGGGAAAAGACGGGTGTCAAATTGATAGCCTTGAAGAAAATTTCAGAAACAACATTAAAGCATTTTACCTCCAGGAGAGGTAAGATATAGACAGTATACCTTTCCCATACTATATGAAAGATTAAATCTGCTTTCTGGATTTTTGTGATAATTTAATATACAAAGACTTTTCCATCTCACCAATCTTTCTCCCTTCCTCTCTCCCTCCCTCCCTCCTTCCCTCCCTCCTTCCCTCCCTTCCTCCCTTCCTCCCTTCCTTCCTTCCTTCCCACATTAAAATGATGTAAAATGCTGACCACATTTCAATGGAATTGCCACCTCACAGGACATCCTGCTGGTCTACTGTATGAAAGATGTCATGTCAAGAGGCAATTAAAAGTGGGAAGTAACAAGCTTTCTAAATTCCTTAGTAAAATAATTACATGCTACAAAGAGATAAAACCCAAGAAAGTTTAGAGTTCTTTTAACTCAGTGATGTTTGTTGTCATCTTGGGCATATCAGTTTATGACCCTAAGAATGAAACATTTATTGCTGCACCTTGCCCTCCTCTCCACCACCACCAATAAAAAGAAACATAAGGCTTGAAGGGCATTTACAAATTAGGATTTTGGAGGTAACATACATCTTATTTGCTTACTTATTTCTCTCTACCAGATAAGCCATAAAGCTGCCAACTTAGATTGGCCCTGAACATGAGAAGTAGTTCCAGCTGGCTCAGTATAAGCATTTTCCAATTCAATAGTTACATACCATATGTTAGAGGTGGTGTTTATTTGTTCCTAAAAAGAGACCACATCTGGAACAGCAATTGTTATTTGAGCTTCCATCTTACAAACTTAAAAAAAAATCATTTTTTATTCTCCAAGACCAAAATCCAAGTTAAAAGTTGAAATACCATCCCTGCTTCTTTCAAGAATTTGAAGATGACGCTAATGTCTATAAATTTCCCAGGAAAGCAATATTAATTTTGACTATTTATATAGGGCAAGGTAGTTTCAGATGCTTTCTCCTAGCATTTTCCATATAAATAGCTTTAATACACATATTAGTAAGCCAATATAGATCTTCCAATTGCCAAATATTCCTATTAAAACTGTACATTCATAATGGAGCAAATAGCCAGGATATATTTGGGGAGGTACTGTGTCCATTATGAGTCAAATTGAAGCCAAACTTAGGTTTATCACTTGAACTCCCTAACTTCCAGCTGTGATTGTAGAATACAATGATATTTAATTGTCAAGTCTTAACATCAAAACAGAGTCCTGTAAAAGTCCAAAACACAATGATTTCAATAAATGGTCACTGGTTCCTTCAGTGAAGTTCAAAATAAATATATACAAACCAAATTTTAAGCCTTATCACAATGCTCTTCCTTAAGGGCACTCTTCACTAACGCATCAGTGGAAATTGAAAATCCATGCCTCTGTACTGTGATAATTCAAGTCAGGCTGCTGTGTTTACAAGATCTAGAATCTTTAGAACCTAAGTCAAGTAACTTCCCATTTTATATTTAAAGATCCCTGTTCATCAAGTAACCATTGCCAAAGTTCTCTGCAGGTACAGATATTCTGATTAACACAGCTACCCTACTGCCTACTTTGGTACATATGCCCGCTTTAGCTCTGAGAATTAAAGAGTTGTCACTCACCTTCTCTCACCATCGTCTACATTGGAATCAGGAAGCCAATTTCAATAGCAGCATTTTCTATCTTCAGCCCTTGAAAAAGAATAGGGGTTCTTCTTCTTTTGACAAGCAAGGTTCAGTGGAGTTTGGACTTCAGGGTACTAAGATTAATCTAAATCCTTTCAAATGTCCATCCATTACAAGGATCAGTCCCTCTCTTTCCCAACCAATTCTATAAATTTTGTATAAGAGACCTGGAAAGACTATAAAGCAAACTTACATAGTAAGATTAGACTCTGTCAAATTTTCAGTTATACCATCACTGTGACCCCAGGATAATATATTTTAAAAGAACTCTTAGAAGGTCACTGGTTCATTGTTCATACATTGAGCTAAACTTTAAAACCTTGAACTATATATCTTTGCCCTTTAATCTCCGTAGTAATCAGAAAGAGCCAGCACACCCTCATATCCTTGCATTTAGCATTCTTACCATAATGGGCTGTCATAATATCTATTCAGTTTGTCAAAATCTTAACTTTAAAAAGGGTTTTATTTCAGGAGGCAAGGGGTATAATTTAAATAATTGTTTTGCTACTGCATGTTATGGCCCATTTTCCATTAATAACTATGTTTTTTCCCCACTTCAAATCTAAGTAAGTGAGATAACCAAATTCAGTTTCCTATACTTAAGGTTTAGTTGCCTGTGATTGTTTTTGAAACTAAAAACTGGTCCAGCTGCATAAAATCAAAACTATATAGCAGGCATAAAGATCAAAGGATTAATTGTTTAAAAATCTTTGGAAGGACCAAAGACACAAACTTCCAAACAATATTAAAAAACTGGCCAGGCAAAGGAGTTTCCACCTTTGCTACAATCAAGAATTTCAGAATCAAGAGGCTATCAGGGAAATTGTTACTTTGAAAAGCACACTGCTGAGTGATGATATCAATGTGGCAACACAGGACATCCCCTGGAAAAATCTACCCTCAGAAACATGTAATAAAAGGACAAATCCCATTTGCTTGGAAGGTGAGGACAAGATACAATTGAATAAGAAATACTTATATTTCCTGATACTAGGCATACAAAATATAAAGAGGTTATGTGGGATGAAAACAACATGATGAGGGGAAATGGAAGGATATGGTAGTAGAGAACATGTATTCTATTGAAGTTAAGTCAGTATCTTTACAAATTAATATAAGTTGTGTAATATGAACCCCAGGGTAATCTTATTCCACTGCCAAATATTTATACTGTTAATCTTCCTCCCAGTCTTCCCCAAAGAGATCTACTGCCTTTTACTACGGTAATCATGCATTGAGGAAAAGGAAATGATCAGACATTTTGGAGCTTATTAGACACTGGCTTAGAATTGACTTTAATTCCAGGAGACCCAAAACATCACTGTGGTCTACCAGTCAGAGGAGGGACTTTATGGAGGTTAAGTGATCAATAGAGTTTTAGCTAAGGTCCATCTCACAGTGGGTCCAGTGGGTCGCTGGACCCAATTCTGTGGTTATTTCCCCTGTTCCAGAATGCATAATTGGAATATACATACTCTGTAACTTGCAGAATCCCCACAATGGTTCCCTGTCTTGTGGGCTGGGAGCTACTATGGTAGGAAATGGCCACATGGAAGCCAATAGAACTGCCCCTACCTAGCAAAATGGTAAGTCAAAAACAATACTGGATTCCTGGAGGGATTGCAGAAATCAGTACCACCATCAAGGACTTGAAGGATGCTTGGATGGTGATTCTCACCACATTCCCATTCAACTCTCCTATTTGCCTGCACAGAAAACAGATGGCTATTGGAGGATGACAGTGGATTATCATAAATGTAACCACATGGTAACTCCAATTGCAGCTAGTGTTCCAGATGTGGTATTATTGCTTGAGCAAATCAACACATCTGTTTGTACCTGGTATGCAGCTATTGATCTGGCAAATGATTTTTCTCAATTGCCATTAGTGAGAACTACAGGAAACAGTTTGCTTACACCTCACAAGGCCAGCAATATACCGTCACTGTCTCAAGAGTATATCAACTCTCCAGCCTTTGTCATAATATTGTCCCCAGGGGTCTTGATCATCTCTTCCTCCCAGAAGACATCACACTGGTCCATTATGTTGATGAAAGCATGTTGATTGGACCTAGTGAGTAAGAAGTAACAACTACTCTAGATTTAATGGCAAGGCATTTGCATGAGAGAGGATGGGAAGTAAATCCAAGAGAAATGCCGGGGTCTTCAACCTTGTTGAAATTTCTAGGTGTTCAGTGGTGTGGGGCATGGCAAGCTATCCCTTCTAAAGTAAAGGATAAGCTGGTGCATCTGGCCCCATCTATGACCAAAAAAGAAGCACAATGCTTAGTTGGCCTCTTTGGATTTTGGAGACAATATATTCCTCATTTGGATGTGCTACTTCAGCCCATTTACCAAGTGACCAGAAAAACTGCTAGTTTGGAGTGGGGACCAGAACAAGAGGAGGTTCTGAGAGAGGTCCAGGCTGATGTGCAAGCTGCACTGTCATTTGAGCCATATGATCCAGCAGATCCAATGGTGCAGGAATGTTAGTGGCAAATAGAGATGCTGTCTGGAGACTTTGTCAGAATCACAATGAGACCCTTAAGATTTTGGAGCAAAGCCCTATCATCTTCTGCAGATAACTACTCTCCTTTTGAGAAACAACTTTTGGCCTGCTACTGGGCCTTGATAGAGACTGAATGCTTAACCATGGGCCACCAAATTACCTTGAGACCTGAGTTGCCTGTCATGAGCTGGGTATTATCTGACCTGCCAAACCATAAAGTTGGGCATGTACAATATGCTACCATATTATGGAAGAGGTATATATGAGATAGACCTGAAGTGGGTATGGAAGGCACAAGTAAGTTACATGAGAAAATGGCCCAAATGCCCATGGCCACCACTCCTGCCACATTATCTTCTCTTTCCCAGACCACAGCTAAGGTCTCTTTGGGAGTACTTTACAATCAGTTGACTGAGTAAGAGAAAACATGGGCCTGATTTACAAATGGTTCTGCACAATATGCAGGTACCACCCAGAAGTGGATAGCAGCAGCACTGTAGCCCCTTTCTGGGATGTCCCTGAAGTATCACAGAGAGGGAGAAGTCCTCCCAGTGGGCAGAAATTTGAACAGTGCACCTGGTTGTTATATTGCATGGAAAGAGAAATGGTCGGAGCTGTGTTTGTACACTGTTTCATTGGCTTTCGCAAACTGTTTGGCTGGATGGTAAGGGACTTGGATGAACATGATTGGAAAATTGGTGGCAAAGCGGTCTGGGAAAGAGGTATGTTGTAGACCTTTCCCAGTGGGGAAAACAACATGAAAATATTTGTGTCCCACATGAATGCTTACCAGAGAGTGACTTCAGCAAAGGAAGATCTTAATAATCAAGTGGATAAGATGTCACATTCTGTAGATAGCAGTCAGCCTCTTTCTCAGACACTCTTGTCATTATCCAATGGGTTCATGAACAAAGTGGCCTTGATGGTAGGGATGGATGGCATACATGGGCTCAGCAACATCGACTTACCCTCGCCAAGGCTAACCTGGCTACAGCCACTGTTGAGTGCCCAATCTGCCAGCAGCAAAGACACACACTCAGCACCTGATATGGCACCATTCCCAGAAGTGAGTTGCCTGATACTTGGTGGCAGGTTGATTACATTGGACCACTTCCATCATGGAAGGGGCAGTGATTTATTCTAACTGGAATAGACACATACTCCAGATATGGGTTTGCCTTCTTGCATGCAATGCATCTTCCAAAACTACTATCTGTGGGCTTACCGAATGTCTTATCCACTGCCTTGGTATTCCACACAGCACTGCTTCTGATCAAGAAACCCACTTCAAAGCAAATGCTGTACTGGAATGGGCACAAGCTTATGGAATCCACTGGTCTAACCATGTTCCCCATCATCCTGAAGCAGCTGGTTTGATAGAATGGTGGAATGACCTTTTGAAGACTCAATTATGTTGCCAACTAGGTGGTTATACCTTGCAGGACTGGGGCAATGCTCTCCAGGAGGCTGTATATGCTCTAAATCAGCATCCACTCTATGGTACTGTTTCTCCCATGGCCAGGATTCATGGGTCCAGGTATCAAGGGGTGGGATTGGGAGTGGCACCACTTACTACTATCCCTAGTGATGCACTAGGAAAATGTTTCTTTCCAGTCTCTGCAACAACCTTAAACTCTACTGGTTTACAGGTCTTAGTTCCAAAAAGAGGAGTGCTTCCACCAAGAAACACAACAATTCCATTGACCTGGAAGTTAGGACTGCCACCTGGCCACTTTGTACTCCTCATGCCTCTGAATCAACAGGAAAAGAAGGAAATTACTGTACTGGCTGGGGTGATTGAATTATGTAGGACTACAGCTATACAATGGAGGTAAAGAAGAGTTTGCCTGGAATGCAGGAGATGTCCTAAGATCTCTTAGTACTACCATGCTCTGTGATTAAAATCAATGGAAAACTGTAACAACCCAATCCAGATAGGACTAACAATGGCCTAGAATCTTCAGGAATGAAGTTTGGGTCACCCCACCAGGCAAACAACCACGGCCAACTGAGGTGTTTTCTCAGGGTAATGGGAATATGGAATGGAATGGAATGGAGGTAGTGATAAATACAAACTTCAACCACGTGAGCAATTACAAAAATGAGGATGGTAATGGTCGTGATTATTTTTTCCTTATTTTGCTATGAGTATGTTTGTATATGTACATAGAACAAATATCTTTGTTTTCTTCCTTATCATTTCCCCTTATCATATGTCATAAGTTGTATTAGTTTCATGTCATAGTATTTAAGGATGTCAAGTTTAAGAGTGAATATTACCCAAGGACTTGCACCCTATTTTGGAGAGATTTCATGTGTTTCCAGTTGTACACAGGACAGTTAAGTATTGTTAGGTGAAAAAAAAATTTTTGGGTCTGTTATTATTTTTATTTAGAGATTAAATATGGTTTAAGGTTATGTGTATGGCTGCCAAGTTGGTAAGGGGTGGACTGTGATGGTTAGGCTAATGTGTCAACTTGGCCAGGTAATGGTGCCCAGTTGTTTGGTCAAGCAAGCCCTGGGATAATTGTAACACAAGGGCATTTCATGGACTTTAATCATCATTGAGTTGCTTGCATATATGGCTACAATCAAGTGAGGAGATTGCCATCAGCTGTGACGTTTAGAATGCCATCTCAGATTCTCTCCTCCTCCATTGAATCCTCCTGCTAATTGTCCAGGAAAGTCCAATTCATTCAAATATAACTAAAAAATCCTATAAGTGCGTAATTCTACAAAGATAGTCTAAAGGAAAATGTGGAAAACAGCTCATTTTCCCCATGGATGATGAAAATGCCACAAAGGATATGAAATAATGCCATGAAGGATATGAAAATTAAAACCCATCCATTTTACAGAAATTTTGAAAATTCACAGAAGACCACAGAACACAAGTACAATAATTCATAGAGAAGATGAATGATTAAAAGAGGGGATAGTTATAAATTGTAGGATTTGACTTGGGACCTGGAGACTATGGACAATTTTGAACATGAAAACACTAGAACAAAAAAAAACTTTCTAAGATTTAGAACTATATTTTAAAAACAAAGCAAACAGACCACATAGTGGAAAACATTTATAAATAGATAACAAAGATAATATAAAGAACTAACCAAGTATACATATATGTATATAAATGGATTAAACTCACTTCTTTTTTTAAAAAAAGATTTTGATTGATATAGAACTGATTTAGAAGACTTAAACTTAAAACAGTGTTAGTTTTGGGGGCTGCTCAAGCAAGTGCCATGAAATGGTGCAGCGTAAACAGTGGGAATTTATTTGCTCATAGTTTTTAGATTAAGAGAACATAACTTCCTGGGGTACATAATTCCAAACCACCACATAGGATGTAAATCTATACTTATTTATAGCTGATGCAATTGTAAACCTGGAAAACTTAAGAGACTCAACTAGGAAACTACTACAAATAATAACAAAATTTCATGAGATAGTGAATAAAAAATTGTATAGCTAATATATAGCTAATATTTACAAAAGACTCAAAAATGAACTACTGAGAAATAAATTGAGTAACATTCTGTGTAAAACGTATACCAGGAAAATGTTAAAAGATTCTTGAAGGACAAATGTAGATCTGAATAAATGGTAAGCATCACATTCTTTGGTAGGAAATTTTATTGTGAAGATGTTAAGGTCCCTGATAAATTTATAAATGCAGTGCAATCCCAATTAAATTACAAATGTTTCTGCTTTTGGAACTAGATAAGCTGATCCTGAGGCTTTTATATACAAAGAAAAATGGCTAAGAAACCTTTGAAAAAGAAGTGCACTGTGGACTGACTAGCTCTACCATTTATTAAAGTAGAATGACTCCATACATAAAACAACATATGGTTCTGGGGCAAGAACACATGGTAGATCAATGGCACAAAATTTTAAAAAAGAGAAAAAAATCCAAATATGTACAGGTGTTTATATGTTGAGGTGGTATCTTAAATTAATAAAGTATTTTTAACAATGGGTAGTCATCTTCCAAGAAAGAAAAAGTTGGATCCTTTCCTCATAGGATTCTATGGGATAAATTCCAAATGGATTTTTTTTAAGGTGGTGATTCTTTTTATTTATTTATTTATTTATTTTTAACATACTTAGATTATATAAATGATACATAAAAAATGTAGGGAATTCCCATATTCTCTACTCCCTACCCCTCCAACACTTTCCCACATTAATAACATCTTTCATTAGTGTGGTACACTTGTTACAATTGATGAACATGTATTGGAGCATTGCCACTAAGTGTGGATTATAGGTTATAGTTTAAATTTTCTCCCGCACAATTTTGTGTTATGACAAGATATATAATGGCCTGTATCTATCATTGCAATGTCATTCAGGACAATTCCAATGTCCCAAAAATGCCCCCATATTACACCTATTTCCCCCCTCTCCCTCCCCTCAGAACCTCCGGTGGCCACTGCCTCCACATCAATGATAAAAACTCTTCCATTGCTAGAATAGCTATAAATCTATAGTAGAATAACAGTAAGTTTACTCTAGCACATCATTCATTCCCCAATCCTGAGAATTCTGGGATGGTGATGCCCGCTTGCCTCTAATTGAGAGGGGGCTTAGATCCCATGGAGAAGATGGATGGGACTATCTTGCTTGCAGCTGTGGACTCTCTCTGTTCCTTGGGATGGTCATTGTCCATCATCATTTCCTTGTTAGTTGTCCTGGGTGAGTCCAATGAACTGGAGCATAGGTGTTACGATTCTGTTGAAATTAAGGGCCTGACTGGCACATGGAAAAGCCAAAGATTTAAGTCTCTTGGACATAAACCTATCAACTCTAGTACCAACCATTGATTCAAATATAAGGAGCAGAAGAGCCATGTGTAGAGAAACCACAACTGAGTCCAACACTGTCACGCTGGGGAGCATAAATTCCAAAGAAGTGTCCACTGACATGGCACCAAACTCCTGAGCTCTTAGCCCTGCCTATAGTGACTGTATGTCTCTGGAGCCCTCAGGAGCCCTGCTATTTGAGGCAATATTTAATGTGGCAGTCAATGAGATCCTGCTGAGACTTGCATAAATGTAACCTCTGGAATGATGTCCCAACTCACTTTGAAGTCTCTTAACCATATAAACTCATTTGTCTTTACTCTTTCCTCCTTTTGGTCAAGGTCATTTTCCAGTTGCATTGCTAGTTAGTGCTTGGTAGTAATCCCTCAGTGCCAGGGAGGCTCACTCCTGGGAGTCATGTCCCACACCAGTGGGGTCAGGGGGGAAGGTAATGCATTTATATGCTGAGTTTGGCTTAGACAGAGGCCACATTTGAGCAACAAGTTGGTTCTCAGGAGGTAACTCTTAGACAACCTATAATACTAGGCTAAGTTTCAATTTTAAAAGAAAAGGTTCATAAGTACAGTCATCAATATCAAAGGCCTGTCAATTGTCCATCCTCCTTCACTAGTCATTGCACCTGTACTCAGGGGATTCTGGCTGTCCCATTAGAGAATAAGGCAGAACTCCCAAGGATGGGAATTGGATATTATTTTGATTATTGTATGGATCTCCACCCATCATGACAATGCCCCATGAACACATGAACTCTATCATATACTTATAGGTATGCCCCAGGTGAACTTCCTCCCATGTATCCCCCATCACTGACACCCTGCACCAATGATCCTCCCTGCCACAGTTGTGACCCTTCTGTGATCAAAAACTTCTTCACAAATGAAGCCAACAAAATAACCAAATAAAATTAACAAGAAAATGAAACAATAATGATAGTTTTAAAAATGACAAATAAAATACAAAAAATTAAAAAGAATATGAAATAAAAAATAATAAAAATAATAAAATTTAAAAAAACTTTGACATTATGTCTTTCATCACTATAAGATCTGTTGTCTTGTGTGTACAGTGACATCTTCTTCCATTTATTCTCCCAGTGCCTTACTATTTTCATTTTATCTTCAAAGAAGCTTTAGCTTACAGAAAAGTCATGTACAGAATATAGTGGATTACCATATAACCAATATCCTCCCCCTTTTCCCTTTTCCCCTTTCCCCTATTAATAACATTTTACATGTGTGGTACATTTGTTACAACTGATGTACAAATATTGAAGCATTGCTACTAAGCACATTCAATGATTTACATTATGGTTTACATTTTGGGCCATTCAAATTGACAAAATTTAACATGGCCTGTATCCATTGTTGCAAGATCATGTAGAACAATTCTGTTGCCCCTCAAAATGCCCCATGTTCCATCTATTCTATTCCAACCTCTCCCTCCCCTCAAGACCCATGGCAACCAACAAACTTCACTCCTTGAAGAACAAGATTCATAGTTATTTGCAACAACATTGAGGGCTTCACATATTGGCCTGTCCTCCCCAATTAGGCACTGCCTATGCTCTCGCAAGACTCCTGCCCCTCTATTTGAGAACATAGCAGGACTTCCCAGGATGGAAATCCAACACCTTCCCATTTATTGTGTGGGTCTCCACCCACTGATATAATACAGTATGACAAGATAAACACTCACACACTCCCTAGAGGCCTGCCCCAGGTGCACCCTGTCCCACATGCCCCCCCACATCCAATACCCTAAATCAGTAACCCTCCCGTGCCATATTTGATATGCATTAAGCAAATTGAGCAGACTTACAGATCCAAATGGATTTTAAATGTAAAATATGAAACTTTAGAGTTTCCTGTTTAGTACTGGGTGAATTCTTCTATAACACTAAGCTTACTAAAGCATTTCAATGATTCAAATCCAGAAGCCATTGTATATAAATACCTCCTAAAACCTGAGAGCAACAAACTAATTTTTTCAAAAAAATGAGTAAAGTACAAGAAAGATATTTTACAGAAAGAGGAATATACTTAATGCACTTATAATGAGAAAAATATGTGAATGAATAAACTTCTGAAAATACGTTCAGCTTTGCTCATAGTAAGTTGGGAGCATTGGCTTCAAGAGAGGACCAGGGAAATTCACATTATATCAATTACACTCTTTCACTTCTGAAGTATTTGAATACGTTATATTTTATTTTTTTAGTGAACAATAGTGTTAAACTTAGGGTGAAAGAGACTTTCAAAAGTTGGTATCTCGGAAGGGCAGCACTTCACCTGAGAAGGGTGGGAGAAATGGAGAAGGCTTTTGTTATTTGGGGGTCTCTGCATTACAATTGCATGGACATCAGTTCCTAAGGTCTTTTGTAGCACCAACTGCTTTAACCACTTATTTTGCTCCCACCTAAGGTCCACCTGGTTTCTTTAGTGGCCTCGCTTCTCTTGTTTAGTGAAGAATACATAAACCTGGGCAGCTGCCCCAATTTATCAAAGCAAAAGCACTGAGTCATCTGAGGTAAATCTCCAACCTCTCATGGACTACCCTAAAAGGAAATGTAACTTTCAGGGGCACACCCCTTGTTACTTCTCTTCAAGAAAGAGGCTGGAGTCTTTGCTGCATCATTTTCTAAACAGTTTTTATATTTCTCATTAAAGTCAAAATAATATTTCATTCTCGTTGTCTCTAAGAAGTGACTAGAATTCAGATACCAACAATTCACATGTGAAAATATTACAGTGTGCTTTAAGTATGGCTGCCAGAAAACATGATTTCCAAAGAGGAACCAGACTTTATCATGAAGTAATTGGCGTTTACTGAGTCATGGCAGCTTTTTGGACACCACCTGATATGAAAGGACCCCACAGAGCCAGAAGAGTCATACCCAACAAGATAAACAAAAGTTTAAATGAGTTAATATAGCATTTGATCCTGATCTGGAAAGGGGAGTGGTTTGTTTAATGTTTGGTCCAACTTTGATTTTCTCAAAAGGATTTCCATAAATGAAGATCTACTATTCCCTGTGTCTGCAGAAAAGGAGTCTGTTAATTATTTTGTAAAACCCTAAGTATGGATTTTAAAAAGAAATCAAATCTTTCGACTGCTCTAGCTTGATCAGCCTGGTTTTGAAAAGGTTTTCAGAAAGTATGCAAATTAGCTCCAATTTCCTAGCCCAAAGCCTGAAGCCACCTGCCTAAGGAAATCCTGAGATATTCACCATCTAATACTCTGTCAACCTCAGACTGTCACCAGAGGTTCTTCCATACTAGGTCTGCCCTAGAACTTTGAAAGGTACTTTTTTTCTGGGTATGGAGGAATGCAGGACTCCATCTAGAACTTTCCAGAAGTGAACTGCTCACCAAAGGCCACACACTCAAATGCCTGCAGTGGGTGTACAATTACATATATGTGTGAAATAGATGAGCTATGAGAAAGTAATGGTAAGCTGTCACATCACAAAGTAAGGAAGGAGGAAAGAAAACATTCCAGATGAAGAGAGGGACAGTGTGAGTGAAGATCCCAATGTAAGAAAGAATTCAGCAAATTGAAGGGCTGAAAGAAGACCACAGTGGTCTAGAGCAGGATTGGCCAACTGCAGCCCACAGGCCAACCCAGCTTGCCACCTGTTTTTGTAAATAAAGTTTTATTGGAAAACAACTATGCTAATGTGTTTACACATTTTCTATGACTGCTTTCACACAACAACAGCGTGAATAATTGCAAAAGATGCTGTATGGCTTGAAAAGCTTGAAATATTTAAAATCTGGCCCTTTACAGAACATTGGAGAGGCTGTAGCTAAGGATATGGCTGATGAAATGTAGTCTGAATCACACAGGGTTTTAAAGGCTCAAATTTAACTTTTTTTGACTTTATCTTATGGCACAAGGAAAGCCACTGAAATGTTTTAACAGGGAGTTCCATGACTGGGTAAATATTCTTAAAAGAGCATTCTGGCTATATACGTACAGAATCGATAGGACAAAAGCCTAAGTGGAAATGAGAAGTCTAGTTCAGAGGCTATTGCAGTATTGCAAAAAGAGGTGAAGTTTGCTTGCCTTGGGTGACTTATGTGAAGTCTAACTGAAGAAGTATTAAAGAGGTAGAATCCACAGAATTTGGAGATTTATTTGATGTGAGGTTGGGTGAGGGAGATATCAAGATTTTTTTTTCTTCTTGCCAGTTATTTGGCTTCTGGATTAGCAACTAAAATTAGGAAAAATGGAGTAGGAACTCCTTGAGGTCTCTTCTAAAATTACATAATTTTGTAAGGTTAAATTTATGAATTGATAGTTTTGCTATTTGTGGTTATTATTACCATTTTAAACTTGCAATTTAGGTATGTTAAATAAAATCTTTAAAAAATTAAAAGACATTACTATTAGGCAACTATAAAGGAAATATGTATCAAAGATATTATTTAAAACATTAATAAATGAGGAGAACAATAAGATGTTGTAATTGGTTCAAAGACCATTTGAGAAGTCTATCATCTGTATATCTATCTATCTACCTATTTATCTATCCATCATCTATCATGTATTTATTATCATCATCTATCTGAAAATTTTAAAAGAAATGGTAGAATAAAATTGCAGGATTAGATACAAAACTGGTTAATGTCTTACAGGACAAATAACTTTTGGGATTATCTTTTCTACCAGACAGAAATGATACACATCTCCAATGGATGAAAATCTGTAAATTAACCTCTGCCCCTACAAAGTTGCAGTATACCTAGACAATCGAACGTCAAGCCCGTCGCTGCACTGAAAGAACATCCAGTAATCTCTTTTGCCTATTTTCAAGTTTCATATAATTTTTCTGTTAAGTTCATTTTGGTGTCTTGTAAGTGGAATAAATGGGATTGCTTGTTTCAGTATAGAGTAGATTTACAATAATTCTATTTATATCCTGAATTCTCTTGTGTACAGATAGATCTAAGTGAGTTTTAAACTAAAGAGAAGTCTCAGACATAAGAACAATATCTGGTGGAAAATGAATTTTATATAGAAGGATGGTTAGAATATTTCATTTGGATTTTGAGTGTGAAGTTTTTCATTTCTTGAATATTCACTCAAACTTTATTTTAAATCCAAAAGTATAACTTTAAATATATAACCTGGAATTTGTGGTGGGAAAAAAATACCCTGCTTCTTAAGACTGAGAGCAAAATTGATGATGCCCTACTGCAGCCAAAAACAAGATTTAAGGATATTTTCCTTAGTTGTTTCATATGACCTTGGCATGCCTAGTTGGCAGCTTTATAATCTGAACATGTCCTGCTGTTAACTGAAAAGCTGACCAGACTTTTTTGAAGACTAGATTACCAGGATTGCAGATTCTAGCACCAGCTGCATAGTGTGTATAAACCTCATGTGTTTTTCATCTAATAGTCACACTTGTGGATTGATTTTCACTCATATGGCTAATTAAATTTTTGACACACTATATTTTGTTTAAACGTTTACATCTTCTCAAAGCATCCCTTTGTGGGCAGTAGCTTGTATCATTACTCATCTCACGAGCCAGTGGGAAGTCTGAATCATGAGAAGCAAGCATCACGCCTGTGATGTCCCTATAAACAATTAGGAGAAGCTATGAATGTATTCTCCTGCGGAGTTGAAGAAAATCAAATTGTGGGGATCTAGTACTGGCCTCGAATTTGGATTCCTGAAAATGTATTTTAAATGTCAAAAATAAAAATCCTGAGATGGATAATTATACAGAGGAATTCTATGAATCTTTGGCTTTTTAAATAGGTGTTGCTTGTGACTAATGGGGTGTTCTATTGTGAAACTGGATAAGGTAACTCCCGAAGGCACTCCTCTGAAATAGGGTGGGAAGGAAGCCATATCTCTTTCTAGTATCAGATTTGGGAAATGGAAATGAAATTATTCCCAGAGCTAAGATTTGTCTGTCACTTACTACTAAGTAAGCTCAAAGGCCCAATTCTCTTTCTTTTCTTGGTAAAACTAAGGAAAAATGCAGAAGAAAATTAACTATTACTTAGTAAATTCAGACAGTTCTAGCAAATAGTCCAAATGCTCAAATGATATCTTTGGCTTGTGGCAGGCATATTGGTTGTCCTCACAAACTTATTCATTAGATTATAGTCAAAAGTGTCCCTCATTTTCCACTGGTCATTCAGAAAAACAAAATGGTAGCTTTTCACAAGTGCTTGCAAGACCAGGGAATTTACAGCAATCTTCTATTGGTGAGGAAGAGTTCATGTTGCTTATATTGAACAGTGTTCAATAAAAAGCATATACTGCCATTATCTAAGACAGATTTTAATTTTTCATTAAAACATAAAAAAGGTATTGATTAAATAAATAAAAGCTAATTAAGATGACTTGTTTTAATGTCATGGATTTTTTTTAAGGATAGAGCTAATTCTGGAATTCAATTTCATATCTAAGGTGAAAAGATCCAGAAGCAACTTTACTTTCTTCAATAATATCTATAAGTAGAAAGGATCTAGCACACATATCTAAATATTTCAACATTAAAGTATACACATTTTTAGGTAACAAATATGTTTACTTGATTTTAATTTCCTGATGTGTTTACTAGGAGATATTACCTTTCTTCCCTGAAGGCTTAAAAGAATACTTACTAACCCTCCAAGTTTGGAATGAAACCACATCACTAATAGCCTAGTTATTCCTATTTTCCTCATCTAAGACAGGTATGAGCTGTTACAAGACGTGGATGGTAGATCTCCATAATAATGGAATTTTTTCTTTCAATGGAAAGGGAGGGAACCACCAAACCTCAGATACTAAAAACTATCCTGGAAATAATTTCCTCTAGTTTGATAATAATAATAATGAAAGCAGTGCTGATGAGAATGGTAGCAATAGTAGCGATAACAGCAGCAACAACTAAGCTTAACCAAGTTTTTGGCATGTACTGGGCACAGTGCTAAGCACTTAACATTGACTCATTTGCTCTCAGCCATCATCTTTCTCACATGTCTGCCCTATTAGAAGGAGCACTCACATCACAAACTATGAAAGAACCCACTTTTGGGGACTCTGTATACATACCCAAAAATGGCTCACTATATTAGCCAAAAATCTTTAAAATCTCTTGTTTCATCCTAATCAGATCGGTGAATTTTACATTATATGTGCATTTGTTTTACTGTTAAAATAATATTTTTAATTACTTAGTCATAGAAAATTTATAATCCCTATAATCAATATGCTTTACTTAACATTTGATCCTTACTTTCTTTGAAGCAGTCTTCCTACATAAGCAAAAAAACCATCAGAGATTGTAAAAAGTACATGTCAAGTTAGGTTAATCATCATTAAGATGAACAGTGAATTAATTCACCTTATTCAAGATTTTTTTCCGCTGTCATGATGTTTTTCCCCATGAGTTCAAAAATTTTGACCATAACCTTCCCAGCTTAACCATGCAGAGGTTAATGAATCCAGAGGCTAACAAAGTGGCAACAGGTTCTGAGGTTGCAATTCAGCACCTGAAGTGCCCTCCTTACAGCCAACTGCTGTGGGAATCTGTCTGGTTACTTCCTCTTTCAGATGTTAGTCTGGACATGAAGCAATTTTGGTTCTAACTTTAACATTTTATTGCCCTCACTTTATATCAGACCAGTGGGTAGTAGGTGAGAGTTTCTAAGAAAAGACTGTGCATGTCCTTTTTTTTTTTTTTTTTTTTAGGAAGTTGTGGGTTTACAGAACAATCATGCAAAAACTACATGCATGATTTACCATCCAATGAGGAAAGTGGTGTAAAGGTATCTATTTCTCTCTTCAGTTTTTCCTGTGTTTGCCTCATGTATTTTGCAGCACTGTGGTTAGGTGATAAATATTGTTGACTCTTATTTCTTCTTAATGGATTGCTCCTTTTATTAATATATAGTGTCCTTCTTTGTCTCTATATCTTTTGACTTCAAGTCTATCTTGTCTGATATTAGTACAGCTAACCCAACTCTTTTGTTTTCTATTAGCATGGAATGTCTTTTTCCAACCTTTCATTTTCAAAATATTTGTATCTTTGGATCTAAGGTGAGTCTCTTCTAAATACAATATAACTGGATTATTTTTTTCTTTAATCCACTCAGCCTATCTGTACCTTTTGATTGGGGAGTTTAATCCATTAATATTAAATATTATTACCATAAAGGCAGTACTTCACACATTTTTCCTTTGGTTTTTATATGTCTTTTTTTTTTTTATTGTTGTTGTCTATCTTTTTGTTTATTGAAATCTCCTTTTCTGTCAGTTGATCTTTTGTGATGTGTCTGATCACTTTCTCATTTCTGTTTCTGTATATGTTTTAAATCCTTTCTTTGTGGTTACCCTGGGGTTTATATTGTACCGCCTACATCTATAACCTACTAATTTATAAAGAGAACAACTTAGAATCGATAGCATACATGTTTTCTGCTCCCATATCCCTCTGTTTTCCCTCTTTAAGTTGCTTTTTCCCCACTTTACCACTTTACATTTTGCATGTCCATTATCAGGAAATAGGCCTTTTTCTTATTCAATTGTATTCTGGCTCTTATAAGAATTAAAGAGTAGAATTGCATATTGATACAGTACTAGGTTTTGCATTTACCTTTTTAGTTACCCTTACTGAAGATCTTCATTTCTTCACACTACTCCAAACCACTCTCTCCTGTCTTTTCTTTCAACCTGCAGAAGTCTCTTTAGTAATTTTTGTAGAGCAGATCTTTTGTTGATGAACTCTCTCAGTTTCTGTTTATCTGTGAATATTTTAAAAGGTCCCTCATTTTTGAAGGACAATGTTGCAGGATAAATAATTTTTGGATGGCAATTCTTCTCATATATTAAATATACCACTGCCTACTGCCTTCTTACCTCCATAGTTTCTGATGAGAAATTGGCACTTAATCTTATTCAGGATCCCCTGTATAAGAATCACTTTTCTCTTGCTGCTTTCAGAATTCCCTCTTTATCTTTGGCATTTGATATTCTGATATGTGTCTCAGAATAGGTCTATTAGGATTTATTCTGTTTGGAGTGTGTTGTACTTCATGGACATACATATTTATATCTTTCATAAAAGTTGGGAAATTTTGGGCCATTATATCCTCAAATGTTCTTCCTGCCCGTTTCTTTTTCTCCTTCTGGAACACCCATGGTGCATATGTTTGCTCACTTCAGCTGTCACCCAAATCCCTGAAGCACTGTTTAATTTTTTCTATTCTTTTCTCTATCTGTTCTAATTTTATGATTTTTATTGTCCTATCTTCTAATTCACTAATTCTTTCCTTTGTCTATTGAAATCTGCTGTTATATGCCTCTGATGTGTTTTTCCTTCTTTCTACTTCATTTGGGGTTAGATTGTTGTTCTTTTTCTAATTCCTCCATGTGTGCAGTTAGGTCTTTGATTTTAGTTTTTTCTTCTTTTTTGATATTTCCATTTATGGCTATGAATTGACCTCTCAGTAAAGCTTTTGCTGCATCCCACTGGTTTTGATGTTTTGTTGTCATTTTCATTCGTTTCAAGGTAGTTACTGATTTCTTTTGAGATTTTCTCCTTGACCCACTGTTTGTCTAAGAGTGTGCTGTTTTCCATATCTTTGTGCCTAATCTGCTTCTCTGACCCTTACTGATTTCCAGCTTCATTCCATTGTGGTCAGAGAAATGACTTTGTATAATCTCAATCTTTCTGAGTTCATTGAGAATTTTTCTGTGGCCTAGCATGTGGTCTATCTTAGAGAATGATACATGTTCCTTGAGAAGAATGTATATCCCACTGTATTTGGGTTTAGTGTTCAGTATATGTCTATTAGGTCCAGATCCTCTAATGTATTATTCAAAGTCTTTGTTTCTTTATTGATTCTCTGTTGAGATGTTCTATCTAATGGTGATAATGGTGTATTAAAGTCCCCCACTATAATTGTAGAGTCATCTATTTCTCCAATTAGTTTTTCCAGTGTTTGGCTCATGTATTTTGAGGTACCCTGGTTAGGTGCATAAGTGTTTATTATTGTTCTTTCTTTTGAAAGATTACCCCTTTTACTAATATATAATGTCTGTCTTTGTCTCTTACAAAAGTTTTGCATTTAAAGTCTATTTTGTCCAATATTAGTATAGCTACTCCTGTCCTTTTTTTTGTTTTGTTTTGTTTTGTTTTGTTTTTGTTTGTTTGTTTGTTTTTGTTATTGTTTGCTTCACTTTCAGCCTCCTTGAATCCCTGGTCTAAGGTGGGTTTCTTGTAGACAGCATGTAGATGGATCATATTTCATTATCCATTCTGCCAATCTGTGTCTCTTGACTGTGAGTTTAATCCATTAACATTCGATGTTATTACTCTCAAGGAATTTCTTCCATTAGCCATATTTTCGTTAGGTTTATGTATGTCACCTGCTGTTTTTATTTCTCTTTTTGTAATTTTAGTTTTTCTTACACTCTCCTCCAACTCTCTCTCTCTCTCCTGTTTTTTCCTTTCAACCTGCAGAACTCCCTTTAGTATTTCTTGAAGGGCAAGTTTCTTATTGGCATACTCCCTTAATTTCTGTTTATCTGTGAATATTTTGAACTCTCCATCATTTTTGAATGCCAGCTTTTCTGGATAGAGAATTCTTAGATGGAAGTTTTTTTTCTTTTAGTACCTTAACTATGTCATGCTACTGTCTTCTTGTCTCCATGGTTTCAGGTGAGAAATCAGCACTTAATCTTATTGAGCTTCCTTTGTATGTGATGGTTCTCTTTTCTCTTGCTGCCTTCAGTATTTTCTCTTTCTCTTGAGCATTGGACAGTTTGGCAAGTCCAATGTCTTGGAGTAGGCCTGATGGGATTTATACTATTTGGGGTGCACTGCAATTCCTGGATATGTACATCAATCTCCCTCAATAAGATTGGGAAGTTTTCAGCCATGATTTCCTCCAACACTCCTTCTGTCCCCTTTCCCTTATCATCTCATTAGGGGATGCCTATAATGTGTATGTTTGTGCGTTTTGTGTTGTTGTTCAGATTCCTAAGTCTCTGCTGGATTTCTTCTATCTTTTTATGTATCTGTTCTACTATCTGTTTGACTTCAGATTACTGTCTTCCACATCACTAATTCTTTCTTCTGCCTGTTCAAATCTGCTGTTATGTGCTTCCAGTGTATTTTTTTATTTCTTGGATTATGCCATTCATCACCATCATATCTGTTATCTTTTTATGTATGTTTGCAATTTCTTCAGTATGTTCTCCTAGTGTCTTCTTAATATCCTTAATCTCTTCCTTCACTTCATTAAGTTGGTCCATGATAATTGTTTGGACAGCTTTGATTAGTTGTTCAATGTTCTGCATCTCTTCCTGGGTTTTAGTTTGTTCATTGGACTGGGCCATGTCTTCCAGTTTCTTAGTATGGATTGTAATTTTTTGTTGCTGTCTAGTCATCTTTTTATCTTGATGGGTTTATTCAGTTAATTTGCTTCTCTCTTTACTCTAGGGTTTTATTTAGTTGCTGTTTTTGAATGTATGTTAAGTTTTCTCTTTGACACTTTGTTCCTCTTATTCTATTTCCTTGCTGTTGTCTATGTTGCTTTGAAGGAAAAAATTAGGGCCAGAGAAAGTGAAAGAGATAAGAAAAGAAAAAGGATAATAGTAATAATAATAGTAATTGTTAGAAGAGGAACTGTATAAGACATTGGAGATGAATATTTAATTCATGTAAGCAGTGTAGAGTAATAGGAATTTAAAAAGTGGTGTACCAACAATGAAATGGGAAACCAAATAGAGAGAAATATAAAAAATGAATTATAAGGCCAGAATGATGAGGACAGAGGGAAAGAGAAAAGACAAGACAAAAAGAAAAGAAGTTAACATAAGAAAGAAAACAGGACAGATGAGATAGCAATTTAAAAAAAGGAAAAATTGAGGACTAAACAAAGAGAGATAGAATGTAAGAATGACAACAGAAAGTGGAAGATAGAAAGATCAAGGAAGGAAAAGAGATAGTGTTGGTAGACAAAATTGGCATACACAGAAAAGAGGAAATCAAGGAAGAGGAAACACAGCAACCAAGAAAACAAGCCAGCAGTACCTTAAAGAATTCATCTCTTTGTCCAGCTCCTTCCAGCTCCATGCCCTAAAGCCTCCTGCTCTGTGGGTTACCAAAACAGCTCACTCAGGCAGGATCTTGCCCCCACTCAGCCATTTTTTTGTGACAGAGATCTGCCTATGCTCCTTTGAAAGAAAAAAATTAGGATGAGAGAAAATGAAAGAGATAGGAAAACAAAAAGAATAATAGTAATTATAATAGTAAAAGGTAGGAGAGCAACCATACAAAACCTAGGAAATTGAAAAATTAACATGAGTAAGAAGCACACAAGAATAAGATTAGGAAAGTGGAATAGAAACCATTAAACAAGAAACAGAATAGAGAAAAATATAGAGAACGAATTAAAAGGCTGGAATGGTGAGAAGAGGGGAGAAGAAAAGAGAAAAGAGAGAAAGAAAAAAGTAAAAAAGAGAAAGTAAACAGAGAAAAAAGGAGAGAGGTAGAAATACAAACAAGAAAAATTGGAGACCAAATAAAAGAGGTGCAATGAAAGAACAATAGAAAACAAAAGATATAAAGATGAAGGAGTGAGAAGAGATAGCATAGGTAGAGTAAATCAGTAACCAAAAGAAAAAAAGAAAAAGAAACAAGCAGGGAAACAAAGGAAGGGGATACAAAACAAACAAAAGACAAGACAGCAGCAACTCGTTTTAAAAAAAGGAGACAAAAGAAAAAAAATAAATACAGAAAAACAGCCTTCTTTCTTAGACCCCTACAGATCTTCTCAGGCTGCTGGTGTTCCTCAATCACTCACCCTGCAGCCTGCCCTCTTCAGATTTTGAACTGGGTTTTAGTGAGTAAAATAAGGGAAATAAAAGAAAAGGAACATTTAAAAAAAAAAAAAAAGAGATCCAAGAAAAGTTAATACAAAGAGAATGTCTACTTGTTCCCTGTTATAACATTTCAGCTGGATGCCTGATAACTTGGTGGATCATTTCTCAAAGAGGAGGAAGGAATTGAACCAATGACCTCATATATGCTAGGCAGGAATTCTTCCACTGAGCTATTCTGCCTCCGTGGTTTAATGATCCTTTCAGAAGGCTATCTGCCCCTTTTCCCTTGGGCAGGTTAGATCTCCTCCAGTCAGCTGGAGTGGTGCTGATCGCTACCTGTCACTGCCTCCTCTCTGATGTAATTCCTGTCTTTACCTAGGTGGCTGCGCATGACAGCCTGCCTAAGGAGATCCCCCTCCCCTCTCCCTGTCAAGTCGGGGTCCCTTCCGATATTCAAGGGAGGCCCAGCGGGCTAAACTCACCACAAAGAAATCACTCTCCTCCCTTCCAGTCCCCTCTTCCTTGTAGGAAATCTTGCCATCCCACTCCTGTTTGGAGGAAGGGTCAGGGGCTCCACCTAGGCTGTCCATCCTGAGGGCCGGGTATGTGTGTCCCTTCCAGCCACCGAGGTAAGCAACCCACGATTATTCCTGGTTTCCCTATCTGTCCAGTACCCTCCTAGATGACTCAGAGCACCTTCTCATGGAGGTAAACATCTGCTTTACTCTTAGTTAGATGCAATTTGCCAGGAGTTTGACCCTCACTTAATATCTCGGGGGTGGTAGAGGGGAACCCTTCCCAACAGCCGGAGGTTTAATAACTCACGATTGCTTGTTTTGGCTTCTTCGAGTCTCTGACCCTCACTCCTCTGGGAGTTGGTACGCAGTGTCCTGGTTTTCTGTGCCCCAAAGCAGGTTGCCAAGGCAGCCTCTGGCTTTTTCTTTGTTGTTTTAGTGAGAGTTAAGCCTTATCTGCCTAACCTGTCGGCCATGTTCCCACAATCCCCCTCTAACGTGTTTTTAATCTCTGCTATTGGGCCTTTCATTCCCATAATTTATGCTATGTTTCTTTTTATACTTTCAAATTCTTCTTTATGTGCACATATTGTCTTCTTAATATCCTTTATCTCTTTATGCATATTTTCCTTCATCTCATTGAATTGATTTAGGAGGTTTGTTTGAACTTCTTTGATTATTTATTCTGTGTCTTCTCTGAGGCTTTAAGTATTTCTCTTGACTGAGCCATATCTTCCTTTTCCTAGTATGGTTTGTAACTTTTTGCTGATGTCTAGGCATCTGATTATCTCAATGAGGTAACTCTGAACATCAGTTTTTCCCTCTTTTCTAGGCTTTTATTGTTTACTGGCTTTGTGTTAAGGGTTTTCTTTGACGCTTAGTCCAACTTATTCTGGACCTTTAAAATAGCCCTAGTTTTACTGATCAGATTTTCTTAGCCCTTCTTTATCTGATTCTTGCCTTAGAAATGCAATTTTTTAGATTGCCCTTTATGTGTAATTGTTTCACTTCCAAGAGAAAGCTTCGTTTCCTCTGTTCCTTCTCCAGGAATCTTGATCTGTTCTCTTTGTTTTTGTACAGAATCTTTCCCTAGCTCCTATGATTTGTTTCAATTCTCTCCCTCACTCAGTGCCCCATTTTCCTTACACTTTTCATTTCTGGGACCACCCTGTCTTTCAGCACTTCAGTTTAATCCCCTTCTTTTTTGTGAGGCTTTTCTGCCTCTGGTTTCTTCTCCTTTAGGGTATTACAACCCCAGGGAGGCAGATGGTGTCACTATAGAAAGGTGGATAACTCCAGAAAAGTCCATTTTGCATTTAGGTGCTCCAGTCAATAGTAACTGTAGTGAATTAGTGCCTCACTACCATGTTCTCTCTCTGCCCTCCCCTGCCAGCATTCCTTTTGTATGCTGCACTCCTC
>JAQZBX010029107.1:0-27449 GCA_029593785.1 Cabassous unicinctus
TAGAACCAGCAGGAGAACCCATGGTGACCATAGTTTTAGTGCTGAATACAGACAGCAGGTGGACTGTGTACTGACCACAGGTTGTGGTGTTGTTAGAGCCAGCAGGTGGATCTGTATACTGACCACAGGTTGTGAGTCTGACTAAAGACAGCAAGTGGACCGTGTACAGGCCACAGGTTGTGGTGGTGACTAGAACCAGCAGGTGGACCCGTGTACAGAGCCCATGTTATGGTGCTGACCAGAGCCAGCAGGTGGACCTACTACAGAGCACAAGTTGTGGTGCTGATAGAACCAGCAGGTGGACCCATGTCCAGAGCTGACATTGTGGTGCTCACTGTAACCAGTAGGTGGACCCGTGTACATAGCAGAAGTTGTCATGCTGACTAGAACCAGCAGGCGGAACCGTGTACAGACCACATGTTGTGGTGCATACTAAGCCATCAGATGGACCATGTACTGACCACTGGTTTTGATGCTGAGTAGAACCAGCAGGTTGACCATGTACAGACAACAGGTTGTGGTGCTGTCATGAAACAGCAGGTGGACCTGCATACAGACAACAGGTTGTGATGCTGACTAGAGCCTGCAGTGAGACCGTGTAGAGACCACTGCTTGCAGTGGTGACTTGAACCAGCAGATGGACCATATACACAGCACAGGTTGTGCTGCTGACTAGAACCAGCAGGAGAACCCATGGTGACCATAGTTTTAGTGCTGAATACAGCCAGCAGGTGGACCGTGTACTGACCATGGGTTTTGGTGTTGTTAGAGCCAGCAAGTGGATATGTATATTGACCACAGGTTGTGAGTCTGACTAAAGACAGCAAGTGGACTGTGTACAGGCCACAGGTTGTGGTGGTGACTAGAACCAGCAGGTGGACCCATGTACAGAGCCCATGTTATGGTGCTGACCAGAGCCAGCAGGTGGACCTGTTACAGAGCACAAGTTGTGGTGCTGATAGAATCATCAGGTGGACCCATGTCCAGAGCTGACATTGTGGTGCTGACTAGAACCAGTAGGTGGACCCGTGTACACAGCAGAAGTTGTCATGCTGACTAGAGCCAGCAGGCGGAACCGTGTACAGACCACATGTTGTGGTGCATACTAAGCCATCAGATGGACACTGGTTTTGATGCTGAGTAGAGCCAGCAGGTTGCCCATGTACAGACTACAGGTTGTGGTGCTGACCAGAACCAGCTGGTGGACCTGTGTATTGATCACAGACTGTGATGTTGACTACAACCAGTAGGTGGACTGGGTACTGATCACAGGTTTTGGTGCTGACTAGAAACAGCAGGTGGACCATGTACACAGCACAGGTTTTGGTGCTGACTGAGCCAGCAGGTGAATCCTTGTACTGACCACAGGCTGTGGTGATGACTAGAACCAGCAGGTGGACCCATGTACAGACCACAGATTATAGTGCTGACCTGAACCAGCATGTGTACAATGTACAGAGCACATGTTGTAGTGCTCAACAGAACCAACAGGCAGACCCATGTACAGAGCAGAGGTTGTGGTGCTGACCAGAACAAGTAGGTGGACCCACATAGACCACAGGTTGTTGTGCTGACTAGAGCCAGTAGATGGATCGTGTACAGAGCACAGGTTATGGTGCTGACAAAAACTAGTAAGAAGACTGTGTACTGGCCACAGGCAGTGGTGCTTACTAGATCCAGCAGGTGGGCACATGAAGAACACAAGTTGTGGTGGTGATAGAGACAGCAGGGTAACTCAGGTACTGACTACAGGTTGTGAGGCTGACTTGAGCCAGCCTGTGGACTGTGTAAAGGCCACAGGTGGTGGTGTTGACAAAAACCAGCAGGTGGACCTGTGTGCAGAGCACAGGTTGTGGTGCTTATTAGAGCAGGCAGGTGGACACATGTACAGAGCACAGGGTGTCATGCTGACTGGAAACAGCAGGTGAACCTATGTACTGATCATAGATTGTTG
Source organism: Cabassous unicinctus (assembly GCA_029593785.1). Taxonomy (NCBI): domain Eukaryota; kingdom Metazoa; phylum Chordata; class Mammalia; order Cingulata; family Chlamyphoridae; genus Cabassous; species Cabassous unicinctus. The sequence goes on from JAQZBX010029107.1 coordinate 1,955, forward strand.
TGCTGATTAGGACCCAGGTAAAGAGCATAGGTTGTAGTGCTGACTAGAATCAGAAGGTGGAGCCATGTAGTAACCACAGGCTGTGGTGATGACTAGAACCAGCACTAGAACCAGCAGGTGTGCCCATGTACAGACCACAGGATGTGGTGCTGACTAGAGCCATCAGGTGGTCCCATGTACAGACCAAAGGCTGGAGTTCTGACCAGAGCTAGCAGGTGGAACCATGTACAAACCACTGGTTTTGGTGCTGACTAGAACCAGCAGGTGGACCCGTGTACAGAGCACAGGTTGTGGTGCTGATCGAATCAGACCAGAGCTAGCAGGTGGACCCATGTACAGACCATAAGTTGTGGTTCTCACTAGAACCAGTAGGTGGACCGTGTACTGACCACGATTTGTGGGGCTGACTAGAGCCAGCAGGTGGACCCGTGTACAGACCACAAGTTGTGGTGCAGACTAGAGCCAGTATGTGGACCCGTGTACAGAGCACAGGTTGTGGTGCTGACTGGAACAAGTTGGTGGGCCTTTTACTAACCACAAGTTGTGTAGCCAGCTAGAGCTAGCAGGTGACCCATATACTGACATGGGTGTGGTGCTGACTAAAGCCAGCATGTGAACTGGTGTATAGAGAACAGGTTGTCGTGCTAACAGTACCAGAAGGAGGACCTGTGTACAGTGCACATATTGTGGTGCTGACTTGAATCAGCAGATGGACACATGTACAGATCGCATGTTGTCATGCTAACTAGAGCCAGCAGGTGGACCGTGTATAGACCACAGGTTATGGTGCTAACTAGAGCCAGTATGTGGACCATGTACTGATCACAGGTTGGGGTGCTGACTAGAACTAGGAGGTGGATCCATGTACAGTCCACAGGTTGTGGTGCTGACTAGAGTCAGCAGATGGACCATGTACAGACCACAGGTTGTGGTGCTGATTAGAACCAGCAGTTAGACCTGTGATTTGACCACAAGTTGTGGTGCTAACTAGGGCCAGCATGTGAACCAGTGTATAGAGAACAGATTGTGGTGCTGACAGAACCAACAGGCTGACCCATGTACTGACAAAGGTTATGGGGCTGCTTAGAGCCAGCAGGTGGACCATTTTACTGACCACAGATTGTAGTACTGATAGAATGAGCAGATGGGCCCATGTACTGACCACTGGTTGTGGTGCTGACAAGAGCCAGCAGTGGACCGTGTATGATCACAGGTTGTGGTGCTGACTAGAAACAGCAGGTGGACCATGTACTGGCCACAGGCTGTGGGGCTGGCTAGATCCAGCAGGTGGATACATGTAGAACACAAGTTGTGGTGGTGATAGAGCCAGCAGGGGGACCCGTGTATGGACTACAGGTTGTAGTGCTGCCTAGAGGCAACAGTTGGACCCATGTACAGACCACAGGTTGTGGTGATGGCTAGAGCTAGCAGGTGGACCCATGTACTGAGCAGATTTCATGGTGCTGACTAGAACCAGTAGGTGGACCTGTGTACAGAGAAGATGTTATGGTACTGATTAAAGCTAGGAGGTGGATCCGTGTCCTGACCACAAGCTGTTGTCCTGACTAGAGCCATCAGGTGGACCGTGTAGTGACCACAGATTGTTATCCTGACTAGCACAGGCAGGTGGATGGTGGACAGACCACAGATTGTGGTGCTGACTAGAACCAGTATGTGGATGGTGAACTGATCACAGGTTGTGGTGTTGATGAGAAAGGGCAGGTGGACACATGTATGGACCACTGGTTGTGGTCCTAACTAGAGACAGCAGGTGGACCATGTACAGAGCACAGACTGTGGTGCTGACTAGAGACAACTGGATACTAGAGACAGTATCCATGTACTGACCACAGGTGGGGGGCTGACTAGAACCTGTAGGTGGGCCGTATATTAACAATAGACTGTGGTACTGACTACAACCAGTATTTGGATCCATGTACAGACCACAGGATGTGGTGATAACTAGAGCCATCCGGTGGACCATGTGCAGACTACAGGTTATTGTGCTGTCTAGAACCAGCTGGTGTATCCATGTACAGACCACAGGTTGTGGTGCTGACTAGAGCCAGGTAGTGGACCGGTGCAGACCACAGTTGTTTTGCTGACTAGAGCCAGCTCTTGGACCCGTGTACTGACCATGAGTAGTGGTGCTGACTAGAATCAGGATTGGACCCATTTAAAGAGCAGAAGCTGTGGTGTTGACTAGAGTCAGCAGGTGGACTGTGTACAAACCACAAGTTGTGGTGTTTATTGAGCCAGCAGGTTGTCCCGTGTACTGACCACAGGATTTGGTGCTGACTAGAATCAGCAGGTGGGTCTTGTACTGACCACAGGTTGTGGGGCTGACTAAAACCAGCAGGTGGACCATGTACACAGCAAAGGTTTTGGTGCTGGCTAGAGCCAGCAGGTGGAAACATGTATGGACAACACATTGTGGTGCTAACTGGAATCAGTAGGTGGACTGCGTACACACCCAAGTTTGTGGTGCTGACTAGAACAAGCAGGTGGACCCATGTACATAGCAGAGTTGTGGGGCTCCCTAGAAGCAGTAGTTGGACCCGTATAGACCACAAGTTGTTTTGCTGACTAGAGCCAGCTGGTGGACCCGTGTCCTGAGCACAGGTTTTGGTGCTATCTAGAGCCAGCAGGTGCAATGTGTACTGTCCACAGGTTGTGGTGCTGACTTGAATCAGCAGGTGGATCTGTGTACAGATCACAGGTTGTGGTGCTGATAGAGCCAGTATTTGGACCCGTGTCCAGATCACAGGTTATGGTGCTGACTAGAGCCAGCAGGCAGACTCGTGTACAGACCACAGGTTGTGGTGCTGATTAAGCCAGCAGGTGGACCATGTACAGACCATAGATTGTGGTGCTGGCTAAAACCAGATCAAACTCTGTATTCATCACAGGTTGTGGTGCTGACCAGAACCAGTAGTTGGAAAGAGTATTGACCACAGGTTGTGGAGCTGATGTGAAACGGCAGATGGACCCATGTGCAACACTGGTTGTTGTGCTGACAAGAGCCAGCCGGTAGACAGTGTACAGACCACAGGTTTTTGTGCTGACTAGAACCAGCATGTGTACCATGTACAGAGCACAGGTTATGGTGCACACTAGAACCAGTAGTTGGACCCATGTACAGATCAGAGGTTGTGGTTCTGACTTGAGTCATTATGTGTACCATGTACAGAGCACAGGTTGTGGTGCTGATGAGAACCAGCAGGTGGATCTTGTACAGACCACAGGTTGTGGTGCTGACAAGAGTCAGCAGGTGGACCATGTAAGAGCAGATGTTATGGTGGTGACTAGAACCAGTATGTGGACACGTGTACAGAGAAGAGGTGTGGTGCTGATTAGAGCCAACAGGCAGACCCATGTAGTGACCACAAATTGTGGTGCTGACTAGAGTCATCAAGTGGACCATGTAGTGACCACAGATTGTGGTCCTGACTAGAACCAGCAGGTGGACCGTGGAGAGATCACAGGTTGTGGTGCTGAGTAGAACCAGTAGGTGGACCTGTGTACTGACCACAGGTTGTGGTGCTGACTAGAACTAGTAGGTCGACATTGAACTGACCACAAGGTGTGTTGTTGACATGTAATAGCAGGGGGACCCATGTACAGAACACTGGTGTGGTGCTGACTAGAGACAGCAGGTGGACTGTACAGACCTCAGGCTGTGGTGCTGACTAGAGCCAGCAGGTGTATCTGTGTACCTACCAGAGGTTGTGCTTTTGACTAGGACAAGTAGGTGGACTGTATAATGACAACATGCTTTGGTGCTGACTAGAAGCAGCAGGTGGACCTGTGTACAGACCACAAGTTGTGGTGCTGATTGAGCCAGTAGGTTGCCCTGTACTGACCACAGGATTTGGTGCTGACTAGAACCAGTAGGTGGTTCTTGTACCAACCACAGGTTGTGGGGCTGACTAAAACCAGCAGGTGGACCATGTACACAGCAATGGTTGTGGTACTGGCTAGAGTCAGCAGGTGGAAACATGTACAGACCACAGCTTGTGGTGCTAACTGGAATCAGTAGGGAAACTGTATACACACCCTAGGTTGTGGTGCTTACTAGAACCAGCAGTTGGACCTGTGTATTGATGAGAGTTGGTGGTACCGAATAGAACCAGTGGGTGAACTGAGTACTGATCACAGGTTGTGGTGCTGATGTGAAACAGCAGGTGGAACCATGTGTGATGGTTAGGCTAATGTGTCAACTCGGCCAGGTAATTGTGTCCAAGTGTTTGTTCCAGCAAGCACTGGGCTAATTGTAATACAGGAGCATTTATGGACTTCAATCACCAGTGAGTTTACTGCATGGATGGCTGATTACACCCGCATCAATCAGGGAGATTACATCATCAATGGGTGGTGCTTTTATCCAATCAGTTGAATGACTTAAAAGGGGAAGTGATTTCAACATTCAGAGAGAATTTCCCAGCTTGTCATTGGACAGGCAACTTCTCCGAGACTCATCAATGACCTTTTGTCAGACTTTCATTGGAGCCACTGGTTTGCAGCCTGCCTGCAGAACCTGGACTTGTGTATCCCCACGGTCATGTGAGACACTCTTTTAAAATCTCATATTATTGACAGATATCTCCTGTTGATTCTGTTTCCTGAGAGAACCCTGACTAATACAGCTTGGTACTGGGAGTGGTTCTTGAGGAACAGAGTCTTAAACATGGGATGTCTGAGGTGGTTCTGGGAGTTTTGTAATTGGCTCTCTACTCTAATTGGACTCAGGGGTACTAATGACTCCCTTTCCAATAATGAGGTTGCTAAACAGTCCATGGCATGAGCTGGCAATAGAGATAAGAAAAATAGCATCATTGGATTTCCCTACTTCCACACTTATAAGAAGCAAGGATCTGGGTGAGAGTGTCTTCAACACCTTAACAGAATTTTGTGGAATGAAAAAATATAATGATGTTGGCTGGCTCCTCCTAGATACTCTGGATACAGTTACAAAAGAAAGAGATGAGCTAAAGTCTTCAAATTTGAAACTTAAATGCTGCATGGATGATATGAAAGTTTCTACATGTGCCTTGAAAGAAAATCTTGTCTCCTGTAGCCACAGACTTTAGATATCTGAGAATCAAACCCAGATTCTCATTGTATGAGTAGCAGAATTACAGAGGAAACTAAAATCTCAACCTCGCAGGGTTTCTGCAATTAAAGTGAAGGCATTGATTGGAAAGGAGTGGAACCCTGAGGATTGGGACGGAGACATATGGGATGTTGATAATATTGGTGGGGACATTGGAACCCTAAATTCTGCTGAGACTTTACCAGATAAACCTGTGATGGCCTGGCCTGTGGAGACCACACCTTGTCAACCTTGTATCATCCAGCCTCCAGCCTGCCCCAGGGAGTCTGGACTTCCTTCCAGCCCTGAGGTGGGTACAAGCCAAATGGAAGCCTGCACTGCCCAGCTTCTTGCCTGCCCCAGGGAGTCTGGATCTCCTCCCAGCACTGAGGCAGGTAGCAGCCTAACTCCAGCATGCACTGCCCAGCCTCCACCTTGCCCCAGAGAGTCTGGACCTCCTCCCAGCCACGAGGCAGGTACCAGCCAATCTCCAGCATGCACTGCCCAACTTCCAGTCTGCCCTGAGGAATCTGTCTTCCAACCCCTGCCTGAAGAGAATAATCCTGTCTCACCAGAAGAAAATGCAAAGGAATGCCCTCAGGTCAGTAGCCTGCAAGACATCTCTAATCCTTCTCCTTACCCACACCCCCCACCCCTCTTGTCTTTGAGACCCATTACTAGATTAAAATCACAACAAGCCCCCAAAGGTGAAATACAAAGTGTGACCCATGAGGAAGTACGCTATACTCTGAAAGAACTGCATGAGTTTTCCACCTTATATAGACAGAAATCAGGGGAATATGTGTGGGAATGGATACTAAGGGTATGGAATAGTGGTGGAAGGAATATAAAGTTGGATCAGGCTGAATTTATTGATATGGGCCCACTAAGCAGAAATTCTGGTTTCAACACTGTAGCTTGAGGGTTAGAAAGGGCTCTGACTGTTTGGGTGGCTGACTGAAGCATGGACCAAAAAATGGCCTAGCATGTCTGATGTTGAGATGCCTGATCTGCTGTGGTATACAGTAGATGAGGGGATTCAAAGGCTTAGAGAGATTGGAATGCTAGAATGGATTTACCATTTGAGACCTGCCCACCCACCCCAGGAATGTCCAGAGGACACACCTTTAACCAGGACTGTGAGGAATGAATTTGTAAGACTAACTCCATCTTCTCTGAAGAGCTCTGTGGTTGCTCTTCTCTGCAGTCCAGATATTACTGTAGGGGGGCCTGTAATGGAATTGGAATCCTTAAATATTATGGGGATGATCAGATCTCAGCCCAGTAAAAGTCAAGTATTGGCAGTTAATCACACTGGTCCATTATATTGATGATATCAAGTTGATAGGACCTACTGAGCAAGAATTAACAAAGACTCTAGATTTATTGGTAAGGCATTTGTGTGAGAGAGGATGGGAGATAAATCCAACAAAAATTCAGGGTCCTTCCACCTCAGTGAAATTTCTAGGTGTCCAGTGGTGTGCGGCCTGTCGAGATATCCCTTCTAAAGTAAAGGATAAGCTGTTGCACCTGGCCCTTCCTACAACCAAAAAAGAGGCACAATGCTTAGTTGGCCTCTTTGGATTTTTGAGACAGCACATTACTCATTTGGGTGTGTTACTGCAGCCCATTTACCGAGTGACCAGAAAAGCTGCTAGTTTTGATTGGGGACTGGAACAAGAGGAAGCCCTGCAACAGGTCCAGGCTGCTGTGCAAGCTGCACTACCACTTGGAGCATATGATCCAGCAGATCCAATGGTGCTGGAAGTTTCAGTGGCAAATAGAGATGCTGTCTGGAGCCTTTGGCAGGCCCCTATAGGGGAATCACAATGCAGACCCTTAGGATTTTAGAGCAAAGCCTTGCCATCCTCTGCAGATAACTACTCCCCTTTTGAGAAGCAGCTTTTGGCTTGCTACTGGGCCTTAGTAGAGCTCAACACTTAACCATGGCCCATCAAGTTACCATGAGACCTGAGTTGCCTATCATGAGCTGGGTATTGTCTGACCCACCAAATCATAAAGTTGGGTGTGCACAGCAGCACTCCATAATAAAGTGGAAGTGGTATATACGAGATAGGGCTCGAGCAGGTCCTGAAGGCACAAGTAAGTTACATGAGGAAGTAGCCCAAATGCCCATGGTCACCACCCCTGCCATGTTACCTTCTCTTTCCCAGCCCACAGCTTTGGCCTCTTGGGGAGTCCCTTACAATCAGTTGACTGAGGATGGGAAAACTCGGGCCTGGTTTACAGATGGCTCTGCATGATATACCCATACCACCCAAAAATGTATAGCTGCAGCACTGCAGCCCTTTCTGGGACATCCTTGAAGGATAGCGGTGAGGGCAAATCCTCCCAGTGGGCAGAGCTTCAAGCAGTGCACCTAGTTGTTCATTTTGCTTGGAAGAAGAAATGGCCAGAGGTGCATTTGTACACTGATTCATGAGCTGTTGCCAATGGTTTGGCTGGATGGTCAGGGACTTGGAAGGAACATGATTGGAAAATTGGTGGCAAAGAGGTCTGGGGAAGAGCTATGTGGATAGACCTTTCTGAGTGGGCAAAAAACATAAACATATTTGTGTCCCATCTGAATGCTCACCATAGGGTGACTTCAGCAGAGGAAGAATTTAATATTCAAGTGGATAAGATGACCCACTCTGTGGCTAATGCTCAGACTCTTTCCCCAGCCACTCCTGCCCTTGCCCAATGGGCTAATGAACAACTTGGTCATGGAGGTAGGGATGGAGGTTATGCATTGGCTCAGCAACATAGACTTCCCCTCACCAAAGCTGACTTGGCTACAGCCACTGCTGAATGCCCAATCTGCCAGCAGCAGAGACCCACACTCAGCCCCCGATATGGCACCATTCCTCGAGGTGACCAGCCTGCTACCTGGTGGCAGGTGGACTACATTGGGCCACTTCCACCATGGAAGGGGCAGTGATTTTTTTATCTGGAATAGACACATACTCTGGCTATGGGTTTTCATTTCCGGCACACAATGCTTCTTTCAAAACTATCATCCGTGGACTTACCGAATGTCTTATCTACCGCCACGGCATTCCACACAGCATTGCTTCTGATCAAGGAATGCACTTCACAGCAAATGATGTGTGGGAATGGGCACATGCCCATGGAATTCACTGGTCTTATCATGTTCCCCATCAGCCTGAATCAGCTGGATTAATAGAACAGTGGAATGGCCTTTTGAAGACTCAATTATGGTGCCAACTAGGTGGCAATACCTTGCAGGGCTGCGGCAATGTTCTCCAGGAGGCTGTGTATGCTCTGAATCAACATCCTCTCTATGGTGCTGTTTCTCCCATAGCCAGGATTCATGGGTCCAGGAATCAAGGGGTGGAAATGGGAGTGGCACCACTCCCTATTACCCCTAGTGACCCACTAGGAAAATTTTTGCTTCCTGTCCCTGCAACCTTAAGCTCTGCTGGTCTACAGGTTTTAGTCCCAAAAGGAGGTGTGCTGCCACCAGGGAACAATGATTCCATTGAACTGGAAGTTAAGACTGCCACTTGGCCACTTTGGGCTCCTCTTACCTGGGAATCAACAGGCAAAGAAGGGAATTACTGTACTGGCTGGGGTAATTGATCCTGACTATCAAGGGGAAATAGGACTACATCTACATAATGGGGGTAAAGAGAAGTTTGCCTGGAATACAGGAGATCCTCTAGGGCATCTCCTAGTCCTGCCATGCCCTGTGATTAAAGTCAATGGAAAATTGCAACAAACCAATTCAAGCAGGACTAACAATGGCCCAGAATCTTCTTTGCCTGGTTGGGTCACCCCACCAGGCAAAGAACCACAGCCAGCTAAAGTGCTTGCTGAAGGTAGCAGGAACATGGAATGGGTAGTGGAACAGGGAAGTGATAAATATTAACTTCGACCACGTGACCAGTTACAGAAACGAGGACTGTAATAGTCATGAACTCTTCTTCCATGTTTCATTATGAGTATGATTGTATATGTACACAAAACGAATTTCTTTGTTTTCTTCCCCAACCTTTTCCCATATCATGAAAAGTTGTATTACTTTCACAGCATAATATTTAAGGATGTCAAGTTTAAGAGTGAATAGTACCCAAGGACTTGCACCCTGTTCTGTGGGGAATTAATGCGTTTCTGGTTGTACGCAGGGGAGTTGAACATTGTTAGGTGTTAATATATATGTATGCTTGTCTGTTATTGTTTTTACTTAGAGACTAAGTATGGTTTAGGGTAATGTGTATGATTGCCAAGTTGACAAGGGGTGGACTGTGATGGTTAGGCTTATGTGTCAACTCAGCCAGGTAATTGTGTCCAGGTGTTTGTTCCAGCAAGCACTGGGCTAATTGTAATACAAGAGCATTTATGGACTTCAATCACCGGTGAGTTTACTGCGTGGATGGCTGATTACATCTGCATCAATCAGGGAGATTACATCATCAATGGGTGGTGCTTTTATTCAATCAGTTCAATGACTTAAAAGGGAAAGTGATTTCAACATTCAGAGAGAATTTCCCAGCTTGTCATTGGACAGGCAACTTCTCCGAGACTCATCAATAACCTTTTGTCGGACTTTCATCGGAGCCACTGGTTTGCAGCCTGCCTGCAGAACCTGGACTTGTGCATCCCCACGGTCATGTGAGACACTCTTTTAAAATCTCATATTATTGACAGATATCTCCTGTTGATTCTGTTTCCTGAGAGAACCCTGACTAATACACCATGTGCAACCACTGGTTGTGGTGCTGACTAGAGCCAGCAGGTGGACAGTGTACCATCCACAGGTTTTGGTGCTGACTAGAAACAGCATGTGGAGTATGTACACAGCACAGGTTGTGGTGCTGACTAGAGCCAGCAGGTGAACCCTTATACTGACCACAGTTGTTGTGTTGAGTAGAGCCAGTAGGTGGCCCATGTATTGACCACAGGCTGTGGTGCTGACTAGAACCAGCAGGTGAACCCATGTACAGGCCACAATTTGTAGTGCTGACTAGAGCAAGTATGTGTACCAGGTACAGAGCACAGGTTGTGATGTTGACTAGAGCCATCAGATGGACCATGTATTGACCACAGATTGTGGTCCTGACTAGAACCAGCAGGTGGACAGTGAACAGACCACAGGTTGTGGTGCTGAGTAGAACAAGCAGGCAGACCCGTGTACTGACCACAAGTTGTGGTGCTGCCTAAAGTCATCAGGTGGACTAGGTAGTGACCACAGGTTGTGGTCCTGACTAGAACCAGCAGGTGGAACGTGAACAGGCCACAGGTTGTTGTGCTGACTAGAACCAGTAGGTGGACTGGGTACTGACCACTGGTTGTGGTGATGACTAGAACCAGCAGGGGGACCCATATAAATACCACAGGTTTTGGTGCTCACTAGAGCCAGCAGGTGGGCCCATGTATAGACCACAGGTTGTCTTGCTGACTAGAGATGGGAGGTGGACCGTGTATAGACCACATGTTTTGGGGCTGACTAGAAAAAGCAGGTGGACACTATAATGACCACAGTTGGTGGTTCTGACAAGATCCAGAGGGTGGACCCATTAACTGAACACAGGTTGTTTTGCTGATAGAGCCATCAGGTGGACCGTGTTCGAAACACAGATTGTGGTGCTGATTAGAGCCAGCAGGTGGACCGTGAAAGACCACAGGTTGTGGTGCTGACTAGAGCAAACTTGTGGACCTGTGTATGGACCACAAGTTGTGGTGCTGTCTAGTACCAGCAGGTGGACAGTGTACTGACCAGTGGTTGTGGTCCTGACATGAAATAGCAGGTGGTCCCATGTACATACCACAGGTTATGTTGCTGACTAGAGCCAACAGGGTGACTGTGTACAGACCACAGCTTGGGGTGCTGACTAGAACCAGAAGGTGGACCACGTACACCACACAGCTTGTGGTGCTGTCTAGAGGCTGAAGGTGTACCATGTATAGATCACAGGCTGTGGTGCTGAGTAGAAAGAGCAAGTGGACACGTGTACAGACCACAGGTTGCAGCATTGACTAGAACCAGCAGGTGTACCATGTACAGAGCACAATTTGTGGTGCTCACTAGAACAAGGAGGTGGACCCATGTACAGAGCACAGGTTCTGGTGCTGAGTAGAACCAGCAGGTTGACCATGTACAGACCACAAGTTCTGCTGCTGACTAGAGCCAGGCAGTGTAACATTTTAGACAGCACATGTAGTGGTGCTTACTAGAACCAGGAGGTGGACCCATGTACATACAACAGGTTGTGGTCTTGACTAGAGTGAGCAGGTGGAATATGTACAGACTACAGGTCATGGTGCTGACTATAGCCAGCAGACAGACCCGTGTAGTGACCAAAGGTTGTGGTAATGACTAGAGCCAGCAGTTGGACTCATGTATAGAGCACAGGTTGTTGTGCTGACTAGACCAGTAAGTGGACCATGTACTGACCACAGGATTGGGTGCTGACTAGAACCAACAGGTAGATCTGTCTCTGACCACAGGTTGTGGTGCTTTCTAGAGCCAGCAGGTGGAGTGTGTACTAACCACAGGTTGTGGTGCTGAATGGAATCAGTAGTTGGACCGTGTTCTGACCACAGCTTGTGGTGCCTACTAGAACCAGCAGGTGGACCGTGTACTGACCACATGTTGTGGAGCTGACTAGAACCAGTTGGTGGAATGGGTACTGACCACAGGTTGTGGTGTTGACTAGAACGAGTAGGTGGACCATGTATTGACAACAGGCTGTGATCCTGACTAGAATCAGAAGTTGCACCCTTGTACAGTCCACTGATTGTTGCACTGAATAAAACTAGCAGGTGTACAATGTACAGAGCACAGGTTGTGGTCCTGACTATAGCCAGCATATGGACCCATATATGGGGCACAGGTTGTGGTGCTGACAAGAACCAGTAGGTGGACCATGTACTGACCACTGAGTGTGGTGCTGACTAGATCCAACAGGTGGACCCGTGTACAGACCACAGGTTGTGGTGCAGATTAGAGTTAGCAAGTGGACCTGTGTACTGACCCCAGACTATGGTGCTGATTAGAGCCAGCAAGTGTACCTGTGTACAGACCACAGGTTGTGGTGTTGACTAGAGCCATCAGGTGGTCCTGTGTACAGACCACAGCCTGTGGTTCTGACTAGAGCCAACAGGTGGACCCTTGTACATTCCACAGTTTTGCTGCTGATTAGAAACAGCAGGTGGACCTGTGGACAGAGCATACTTTGTGGTGCTGACTAGAGTTAGTAGGTGGACCATGTACTGACCACCATTTGTGGTGCTTTCTTGAGCCAGCAGGTGGACCCATATACAGAGCATAGATTGTGGTGGTGACTGGAGCAAGCAGGTGGACTATGTACACACCACAGGTTGTGGTGCAGTGTAGAGCCAGTAGGTGGACATGTGTACAGACCACAGGTTGTGGTGATGACTAGAGTTAGCAATTGGATCCGTGTGCAGACCACAGTTGTGGTGCTGACTAGAAACAGCAAGTGGACCCATTTACAGTCCACAGGTTGTGATGCTGACCTGAGCCAGTAGGTTGACCATGTAGAGACCACAGGTTGTGGTGCTGACAAGAGCCAGCAGGTGGAATCTTGTACAGAGCACAGGTTGTGGTGCTGATTGAACCAGCAGGTGGACTCTGTTACTGACCAAGGTTGTGGTGTTAACTAAAGCCAGCAGATGGACCCATGTATACAAGAAGTTGTGGTGCTGATGACAGCCAGTAGGTGGACTGTTTACTGACCACAGGTTGTAAGTCTCACTAAAGACAGTAGGTAGACCGTGTATAGGCCACAGATTGTTGTGCTGACTAGAACCAGCAGGTGGACCCATGTACCGAGAACAGATTGCGTTGCTGATTAGAACCAGTAGGTGAAATGTGTACTGATAACAGGTTGTGGTACTGATTACAGCCAGCAGGTGGACCATGTAGAGCACAGTTTGTGGTGCTGAGTAGAGCCAGCAGGTGGGCCTAAGTACAGACCACATGTTGTGGTGCTCACTAGAACCAGTAGGTGGACCGTGTCCTGACCACATGGCATGGAGTTACTGGAGGCAGCAGGTGAACCATGTATAGACCACAGATTGTGGTGCTTATTAGAACCAGCAGGTGCACCCATGTAGAGCACAGGTTGTGGTGCTGACCAGAGACTGCATATGTATCATATTCAGACCACATTTTGTTGTGCACACTAGAGCCAGCAGGTGGACCCATGTACAGATGAGATGTTGTGGTACTGACTAGAACCAGTAGGTGTACCCATGTACACAGCAGAAGTTGTGGTGCAGACTAGAGCCAGCAGGCAGACCCATGTACATACCACAGGTTGTGGTGCTAAGCCATCAGGTCGGCCATGTACTGATCACAGGTTTTGTTGCTGACTAGAACCAGCAGGTGGACCATATACAGACCACAGATAGTGGTGCTGACTAGAACCAGCAAGTGGACATGTGTATTGACTACAGGTTGTGGTGCTGGCTAGAACCAGTAGGTGGACTGTGTTCTGGCCACAGGTTATGGAGATACTGGCTCCCACAGGTGAACCATGCACAGACCACACATTGTGGTGCTGACTAGAACTAGTAGGTGGACCATGTACAGACCACAGGTTGTGGTGCTGAAAGAGCCAGTAGGTGTACCTGTGTACCTGTGTACAGAGTTCAGGTTGTGAACTCTGATAGAGCCAGCAGTGGTCCCATGTACAGAGCAGACCTTGTGGTGCTGACTATAACCAGTAGATGGACCCTAGTATACCACAGGTTTTGGTGCTGACTAGAGCCAACAGGCAGATCCATGTACTGACCACAAGAGGTGGTGCTGGCCAAGGTAATCAGGTGGACCATGTAGTGACCACAGGTTGTGGTCCTGACTAGAACCAGGAGGTGGACCATGAACAGACCACAGGTTGTGGTGTTGACTAGAACCAGTAGATGGACCTGTGTACTGACCACATGTTGTGGCACTAACTGGAACCTGTAGGTAGATGGTGTACAGACCACAAGATGTGGTGCAGACTAGAGCCAGCATGTGTAACATGTACAGAGCACAGGTTTTGGTGCTCACTAGTACCAGCAGATGGAGCCATGTACAGAGCAGAGGTTGTGGTACTGACTAGAACCAGTAGATGGACCTTTAAAGACCACAGGTTATGGTGATGACTAGAGCCAGCAGGTGTACCCATGTACTGACCACTTATTGTTGTGCTGTCTAGAGCCACAAGGTGGACCATGTACTGACCACAGGTTGTGGTGCTGACTATAGCCAGCTGTTGGACCCATGTGGTGATCAAAGGTTGTGGTGCTGATAGGGCCAGCGTGTGAACCCATGTATAAAGCACATGTTATGGTGCTGAGTAGATCAGTAGGTGGAGCATGTACTGACCACAAGTTGTGGTGATGACTTGAGTCAGTAAGTGGACCATCTCGGATCACAGGCTGTGGTTCTGACTAGAACCAATATGTGGATCATGTGGTGACCACCCATTTTGGTGCTGACTAGGACCAGTAGGTCAGCCGTGTACTGTCCGCAGGTGGTGGTGCTGACTAGAACCAGTAGGTGGACTCTGTACTGACCACTGGTTGTAGTGCTGACTAGAGCCGGCAGGTGGGCTGTGTATAGACAGCAGATTGTGGTGCTGATAGAACAAGCAGGTGGACCCTATACTGACCACAGGTGGTGGGGCTGACAAGAATCTGCAGGTGTACCCATGTAGTGACCACTGATTTGTGGTGTTGCTTGAGCCAACAGCTGGACTGTGTACAAACCATAGATTGTGGTGCTGACTGGAACCAGCATGTGGACAGTGTACAATCCACAGATTGTGGTGCTGACTAAAACCAGCAGGTGGAAGGTGATAGGCCCCAGGTTGTGTTGTTGATTAGAACCAGCATGTGGACCGTGTACACAGAACAAATTGTGGTGCTGACTAGAGACAGCAGGTGAACCCGTATACAGAGCACAGGTTGTGGTGTTGACTAGAGTAAGCAGGTGGACCCATGTACAGGCCAAAGTTTGGAGTGCTGACTAGAGCTAGCCAGTGTACCATTGTACAGAGCACAGATTGTGGTGATAAATAGAACCAGGAGGTGGACCCATGTACATACAATAGGTTGTGCTCCTGACTAGAGTCAGCACATGGAATGTGTATAGAGTACAGTTTGTGGTGCTGACTATAGCCAGTAGGTGGACCCAAGTAATGACCAAAGGTTATGGTGCTGACTAGAGCCAACAGTTGGACACATGTATAGAGCAGATGTGCTGCTGACTAGACCAGTAACTGGACCGTGTACTGACCACAGGCTTGGGTGCTGACTAGAAACAGCAGGTGGTTCCATCCCTGATCACAGGTTGTGGTGCTTACTAGAGCCAGCAGGTGGAGCAGGTACTAAACACAGGTTTTGGTGCTGACTAGAATCAGTAGGGGGACTGTGTTCTGACCATAGTTTGTGGTGCTAACTAGAACCCATAGGTGGACAGTGTACTGACCACAAGTTGTGGTGCTGAGTAGAACCAGTAGGTGGACTGTGTACTGACCACATGTTGTGGTGCTAACTAGAACCAGTAGGTGGAACGTGTACTGACCACTGGTTGTGGTGCAGACTAGAACCAGCAGTTGGACCTTGTATAGACAGCAAGTTGTGGTGCTGATAGAACCAGCAGGTGAGCCCTATACTGACCACAGGTGATGGTGCTGACAAGAAGTAGCAGGTGGACCATGTAAAGAGCACAGGTTGTGGTGCTCAGTAAAACCAGTAGGTGTAACATGTACAGAGCACAGGTTGTGGTGCTGACTAGAAACAGCAGGTGGACCCATGTACAGAGCAGACCTTGTGGTGCTGACTAGAACTAGTAGGTGGAACCTAGTAGACCACAGGTTGTGGTGCTGACTAGAGCCAGCAAGCAGACCCATGTAGTAACCACAAGTAATGGTGCTGCCTAAAGTCATCAGGTGGGTCATGTAGTGACCACAGGTTGTGGTCCTGACAAGAACCAGCAGGTGGACCATGAACAGACCACAGGTTGTGGTGCTGACTAGAGCCAGCAGGTGGACAGTGTATAGACCAAAGATTGTGGTACTGACAGATCCAATAAATGGAGCTGTGTAGAGTAGAGGTTGTGTTGCTGACAAGAGCCAGGAGGCAGACCTGTGTACTGTCCAATTTGTGGTGCTACTAGAGACTGCAGATGGACTATGCGCTGACCACAGGCTGTGGCACTGACTAGAACCAGCAAATGGACTGTGTACAGACCACGGTTTGTGGTGCTGAGTAGATCCAGCAGGTGGGCAAGTGTATTGATCACAGGTTGTGGTACTGACTAGAACCTGTAGGTGGGCCGTGTCCTGACCACAGGTTGTGATGCTGATTAGAACCAGAAGTTGGACCGTGTATTGAAAACAGACTGTGGTCCTGACTGGAATCAGTAGGTTGACCTGTGTACAGACGATCAGCTGTGGGTCTGAATAGAACCAGCTAATGTACCATGTATAGAGCACAGGTTGTGGTACTCACTACAGCCAGCAGCTGGACCCATGTATAGGGCACAGATTGTGGTGCTGACAAGAACCAGTAGGTGGACCGTGTACTGACCAGTGTGTGTGGTGCTGACTAGATCCAACAGGTGGACCTGTGTACAGACCACAGTTTGTGGTGCAGACTAGAGTCAGCAGGTGGACCATGTACAGACCACAGGTTGTGGTGCTGACTAGAGCCAGCAAGTGGACCTGTGTGCTGACCACAGGTTCTAGTGCTGATGAAAACCAGTAGGTGGACGGTGTACAGACCACAAGTTTTGGTGCTGACTAGAGCTAGGAAGTGGACCTGTGTACAGACCACAGGTTGTGCTGCTGACTAGAGCCATCAGGTGGACCCATGTACATAGCAGAGGTTGTGGTGCTTATTAGAACCAGCAAGCGGACACATGTACTGTCCATAGGTTGTTGTGCTGGCATGAGCCATCAAGTAGACCATGTACTGACCACAGGTTGTGGCGCTGATGACACTCAGGAGATGGACCATTTACTGACCACATGTTGTGGTGCTGATAGAGCCAGCAGGTGGATCCATGTACTGACCACAGGTTGTGAGTCTGACTAAAGACAGTAGGTGGACCTTGTACAGGTCACAGGTTGTGTTGTTAACTGGAACCAGCAGGTGGACCCATGTACAAGGCTCAGGTTGTGTTGCTGATTAGAACCAGTAGGTGAACTGTGTACTGATCACAGGCTGTGGTGCTTACTAGAACCAGCAGGTGGACCCATGTAGACCACAGGTTGTGGGGGTGACTAGAACCAGCAGGTGGACCTCTGTACAGACCACAGCTTGTTGTGATTACTAGAGCCAGGAAGTGGACCCATGTACATCCCACAGGTTGTGGTGTTACTAGAGGCAGCAAGTGGACCCTGTACAGAACACACATTTTGGTGCTGACTAAAATGAGTAGATGGACCCATGTACAGAGCACACTTTGTGGTGCTGAGTACAACCAGTAAGTGGACTTTGTATTGACCACAGGTTTTGATGCTAACTAGAACCAGCAGGTGCACCTGTGTACACACCAGAGGTTGTGGTGCTGAATAGAGCCAGCTGGTGGACCATATACAGTCCAGTTTGTGGTGCTAACTAGAGCCAGTAGATGGACTGTGTATTGACTACAGGGTGTGGTGCTGACTAGAACCAGCAGGTGGACCCATTTACAGACCCCAGGTTATAGTTCTGATTAGAACCAGAAGGTGTACCATGTACAGAACACAGGTTGTGGTGCTCACTAGAACCTGTAGGAAGACCCGTGTACAGAGCAGATGTTGTGGTGCTGACTAGAACCAGCAGGTGGACCCATGTACTCAGAAGAGGTTGTGGTGCTGACTAGACCCAGTAGGTGGACCTGTGTAGACCACAGGTTGTGGTACTGACTAGAACCAGTGGGAGTACCTACCTACAGACCACAGGTTGTTGTGCTGACTAGAGCCAGGAAGTGCACCCATATACATAAAGCAGATTGTGGTCCTGACTAGAGCCAGCAGGTGGAACATGTGCACACTATACCCAGCTGGTGGACTTGTGTAGTGATCAAAGGTTGTGGATCAGGTGGACACATGTATAAAGTACATATTATGGTGCTGAGTAGACCAGTAGGTGGACTGTGTACTGACCACAGGTTTGGGTGTTAACTAGAACCAGTAGGTGGACCTGTCCCTGAGCCCAGGTTGTGATGCTGACTAGAGTCAGCAGGTGGAGCATGTACTGACTACAGGTTGTGGTGCTGACTAGAACCACCAGGTGGACCTGTGTACAGACCACAGGCTGTGGTGGTGACAAGAGCTAGCAAGTGGACCCATGTATAGACCATATATTGTGGTGCTGACTAGAGCAAGCAGGTAGACTGTGTACACACCACACTTTAGGCTGCTGAGCAGAGACAGCAGGTGGACCCATGTACTGACCACAAGCTGTGGTGCTGACTGGAACCAGCAGGTGGACCATGTACAGATCACAGTTTATGGTGCTGACTAGAATCAGCAGGTGGACCTGTGTACTGACCACAGTTTTTGGTGCTCACTAGAACCAGTAGGTGGACTGTGTTCTGTCCACAGGCTGTGATGCTGAGTAGAGCCAGCAGTCAATCCATATACAGACCACAGGTTGTGCTGACTGAAGCCAGCAGGGGGATGCATGTATTGACTACAGATTGTGGTGCTGACTAGTACCAGCAGGTGGGCTTGTGTACTGAACACATGTGGTGCTGACTAGAACCAGTAGGTGGACCATGTATTGACAACAGGCTGTGGTGCTGACTAGAACCAGCATGTGGACACGTATACAGACCACAGGTTGTGGTGTTGACTAGAGCCAGGAGGTGGACCGTGTACAGACCAAAGATTGTCATGATGAAAAGAACCAGTAGGTAGACCTTGTAATGATTACTGGTTGTGAGGTTGATTAGAAAGAGCAGGTGTGCCCATGTACAAACCACAGTTTGTGTTGCTGATAGAAGCAGCAGGTGGACCCATGTACAGAGCACAGTTTGAGGTTCTGATTAGAACCAGTAGGTGAACCATGTACTGATCACAGGTTGTGGTGATGACTAGAGCCAGCAGGTGAATCCCTGGACAGAACACAGGTTGTGGTGCTGAGTAGAGCCAGCAGGTCAACCCACATACAGAGCAGACATTGTGGTGCTGAGTAGAACTAGTAGGTGGTCCCGTGTATAGTGCAGGGTTTGTGGTGCTCACTAGAGTAAGCAGGCGGATCCGTGTACTGACCACAGGTTGTGATGCTGACTAGAGCCATCATGTAGACTGTGTACTGACAGCAAGCTGTGGTGCTGACAAGAACCTGTAGGTGGACTGTGTACAGACTACAGGTTGTGGTGCTGACTAGAACCAGTAGGTGGACCATGTTCTGACCACAGGTTGGGGTGCTGACTAGAGCAGCAGATGGACCGTGTACAGACAACAGGTTTTAGTACGTACTAGAACAAGCAGATGGACCCATGTAATGACCACAGGTTGTAGTGCTGACTAGAACCAATAGGTAGACCGTGTTCTGACCACAGATTGTGGTGCTGACTACAGCAGCAGATGGACCATGAACAGACAACTGGTTTTGGTACATACTAGAAGAAGCAGGTGGACCTGTGTACAGACCAAAGGTTGTGGTGCTGACTAGTACCTGTAGGTGGACCATGTACAGACTACAGGTTGTGGTGCTGACTAGTACCTGTAGGTGGACCATGTACAGACTACAGGTTGTGGTGCTGACTAGATCCAGCAAGTGGACCATGTACAGAGCACAGGTTTTGGTGTTCACTAGAACTGGCAGGTGGGCACATGTACAGAGCAGAGGTTGTGGTGCTGACTACAACCAGTATATGGACCCATGTAGGCCACAGGTTGTGGTGCTGACTGAGCCAGCAGATGGACCCATGTTCTTTACACAGTTGTAGTGCTGTCTAGTGCCAGAAGGTAGACCATATACTGACTACATGTTGTGGTGCTGTCTAGAACCAGCTGGTGTACCTGTGTACAGACCACAGGTTGTGGTGAAGACTAGAGCCAGCAAGTGGACCGTGTACTGACCAGATGGTGGTGCTGATACCCAGAAGGTGGGCCAGATATCCAGTACAGGTTGTAGTGCTCACTAATAAGAACAGGTGGACCCATGTACAGACCAGAGTTTGTGTTCTTGAGTAGAACCATTAGGTGTACCCATGTAGAACACAGGTTGTGGTGCTGATTAGAGTCAACAGGTGAACCCATGTACTGGTCACATACTTTGGTGCTGTCTAAAGCCAGCAGGTAGACCGTGTACTGACCACAGGTTGTGGTGTTGACTGGTACCAGTAGGTGGATCATGTATTGACAACAGGCTGTGATGCTGACTAGAACCAGCATGTGGACACATGTACAGACCACAGATGGTGATGTTGACTAGAGCCATCAGTTGGACCCATGTACTGACTACAGGATGCACTGTTGACCAGAACAAGTGGGACCTTGTACTGACCACAGGTTGTGGTGCTGACTAGAATCAGCAGGTGGACACATGTACTAACCACAGGTTGTGATGCTGCTAGAGCCAGCGGGTGGACACATGTACAGAGAACAGGTGGTGGTGCTAACTAGAACCAGCAAGTGGGCCCATGTACAGACCATGGTTTGTGGTGCTGACAAGAGCCAGCAAGTGGACTGTGTACAGACCACAGACTGTGGTGCTGACTAGAACCAGCAGGTGGAACCGTGTACTGACCACAGGTTGTAATGCTGACTCTAATCAGCCAGTGGACCATGTACACAGCACAGGTTATGATTTTGACTAGAGACAGCAGGTGGACCCCAGTACTAACCACAGGTTGTGGTTGAAATAGAACTAGTAGGTAGACCTTGTATTGAATATATGCTTTCATGCAGACTAGAATCAGCAGGTGGACCTGTGTACAACCACAGGATGTGGTGCTGACTAGAGCCAGCAGGTGGACCGTGTAGAGAGAATAGGGTGTGGTGCTCAATAGAACCAGAAGGTGGAACCATGTATATAGAGAAGTTGTAGTGCAGACTAGAACTGGTAGGTGGATCCGTGTAGACCACAGGTTGTGGTGCTGACTAGATCAAGCAGGTGGACCTGTGTACTGGCCACAGGTTTTGATGTTGTCTAGAGCCAGCAGGTGACCGTCTACTGACCACAGGTTGTGGTGGTGATAAATGCAGCAGGTGGATCCGTGTACTGACCACAGTTGTGAGAATGACACGAACGAGCAAGTGGATGCATGTACAAAGCACAGGTTGTGTTGCTGATTAGAACCAGTAGGTGGACTGTGTACAGAACAAAGCTTGTGGTGCTGATGAGAGCCAACAAGTGGACCATGTAGAGACTCCAGGTTGTGGTGTTGATAGAGCTAGCAGGTGCCCTCATGTACTGACTGCAGGATATGGTGCTACCTAGAACCACTAGGTGGACAATGTACTGACCACAGGTTGTGGTTCTGATAGAACCAGCAGGCAGACCATGAACAGACCACAGGTTGTGGTGTTCAGAGCCAGGAGGTGGCCCTATATACTGACCACAAGATGTAGTGCTGACTAGAATCAAGAGGTGGACCATGTACTGACCACAGGTTGTGTAGCTGACTACAACCAGCAGGTGGGCTGGTTGTGCTGAGTAGTGCCAGCAGGTGGTCCCATGTACAGAGCATAGGTTGTGATGCTGATCAATCCAGCAGGTGGACCTGTGTACTGACCACAGTTTGTGGTGCTGTCTAGTGCCAGAAGGTGGACCCGTGTTGAGCACAGGTTGTGGTGTTGATGAGAGCCAGCTAGTGGACCATGTACTGACCACAGGTTGTGGTGCTGATCAGGGAGCAGGTGGATCCATGTACTGAGCACATATGAGTCTGACTAGAGAGAGCATGTGGACCATGTAAAGACCACTGGTTATGGTTTTGATTAGAACCAGCAGGTGGTCCCATGTGGACCCGTGGACCCATGTACAGAGTACAGGTTCTGGTGCTGACTAGAGCCAGTGGGTGGACCCAAGGACAGGGCACAGGTTTTGGAGCTGATTAAAACCAGTAGGTAAATGGTATAATGATCACAAATGGTGCTGACTAGAACCAGCATGTGGACCCATGTAAAGAGCACAGGTTGTGTTGCTGATTAGAACCAGTAGGTGGACCATGTACTGACCACAGTTTGTGGTGGTGACTAGAGTCAGCAGATGGAATGTGTACACCACAGATTGTGGGGCTTACTAGACCTAAGCATGTGGACCCATATATAGAGCACAGGTTCTGGTGCTGACTGGTGCCAGCAGGTGGACCTAGAACAGACCACAGGCTGTTGTGCTGAAGAGAACCAGCTGGTGTACCATATGCAGAGCACAGGTTGTGGTGCTCACTAGAACCAGTAGGCATACATGTACAGACTACATACAGGTTGTGGTGCTGAATAGAACCAGTAGGTGTACCATGTACAGAGTACAGGTTGTGGTGCTGACTAGAACCAAAAGTTGGACCCATGTACAAAGCAGAGGTTTTGGTGCTGACGAGAACCAGTAATTGGACTCATGTAGACAACAGGTTGTTGTGTTGACTCGTTCTGGCTGGGGGACCCATGTACTAACCACAGGTTTTGGTGCTGTCTAGAGCCAGCAGGTGGACTGTGTACTGACCACAGTTTGTCATCCTGACTAGAACCAGCTGGTGGACCCATGAACAGACCACAGGTTGTAGTGCTGGTAGAGCCAGCAGGTGGACAGTGTACAGACCACAGGTTGTGGTACTGATAGAGTCATTAGCCCTGTGTACTGACCAAAGAATGTGGTGCTGACTAGAACCAGTAGGTGGGCCTTGTACTGACCACAGGTTGTGCTGCTGACCAGAAACAGCAGCTAGACCGTGTACTGACCACAGATTGTGGTACTGACTAGGACCAGCAGTTCTACCCTGTACAGACCACAGGGTATGGTTCTCAATAGAACCAGCAGGTGGAACCATGTACAGAGAAGAGGTTGTTGTGCTGACTACAGCAAGGAGCTGGACTGTACAGACTACAGGTTGTGGTGCTGACTAGAATTAGCAGGTGGACCATATAAACGGCACAGGTTGTTGTGCTGAATAGAGCCACCAGGTGAACCTGTGTACTGACCAAAGGTTGTGGTGGTGACTAGAATCGGTAGATGGACCTTGTATTGACCACAGGCTCTGTTTCTGACTAGAATCAGTAGGTGGACCCGTGTACAGACAATAGGTTGTGGTCCTGACTGGAGCCAGAGGTGGACCATGTACAGACCACATATTGTGGTGCTGAGTAGGACCAGCAGGTGGAACCATGTATAGCACAGAGGTTGTGCAGATTAGACCTGTAGGTGGAATCATGTAGACAACCGGATTTTTTTTTTTTCCAATTGTGGGTAAAAATCAAATTTTTCACAATACAAACCAATATTTGTAAAATGATATATAAATATATATGCATATATGTGCATTTGCTTACATAAATGTTATATATATATATATATTTTTTTATTTTTATTTTTAAAAAGGTGTTTTGATTACCTAAATATTACATAGAAATTACAGGGATTCCCATGTTCCCCACCTCCCACACCTCTCATAACATCCCACATAAACATCTTTCATTAGTGTGGCACATCACCTGCAATGAATATACACATGCTGGGGCTTTGCCACTAAGCATAGACCACAGTTTACATCGTAGACCACACTCTCCCACACAGTTCTGTGTGGTATATGCTGATGTAAAATGGCCTATATCCATCACCGCAACGTCACTCAGGACAACCCCCAAGTCCTGAAAAAGCCCCTGTATTACAACTGCCCTTCCCCTCCCTGCCCCAAAAGAGTCTAGTGGCCACTGGCTCCACCTCACTGTTATAATTTCTTCCATTGCTGGAATCACAATATGTCTACAACAGAATACCATTAAGTCCACTCTAGACATTGCTCTTCCCCCAATCCTGAGGAGACTGGTAGACAACCAGTTTTGGTGCTGACTAGATCCAGCAGGTGGGCCTGTGTACAGACCACAGGTTGTGGTGCTGTCTAGAGCTAGCAGGTGGACCATTTACTGAGCACAGGTTGTGAGTCTGACTAGAGACGGCAGGGGTCTGTGTACAGACCACAGGTTGTGCTGTTGACTGGAATCAGCAGGGGGACCATGTACACTGCATAAGTTTTGGTTTTGACTAGAGACAGCAGGTGGACCCGAGTACTGACGATAGGTTATGGTGCTGACTAGAACAACATGTGGGCCCATATACAGACCACAGTTTGTGGTGCTGACTAGAGCCAGCAGGTGGACCCATGTACTGAACACAGGTTGTGGTCCTGAGTAGGGCCAGCAGGAGGAAACGTGTACAGATCACAGGTAGTGTTGCTGATAGACCCAGCAGGTTGATCCATGTACTGACTACAGGTTGTGAGTCTGACTAGATACAGCAGCTGGGCCATGTCCAGAAAACAGGTTGTGGTACTGACTAGAACCAGCAGGTGTACCATGTACAGAGCACAGGGTATGGTGGTGACTAGAGCCCTATGGGGACTGTGTACAGACTACAGGCTGTGATGCTAATAGAGCCGGCAGGTGGCCCCGAGTACTGATCCAAGTTTGTGGTGTTGTCTAGATTAGCAGGTGGACCATTGTAATGGTTAGGCTAATGTGTCAACTCGGCCAGGTAATTGTGTCCAGGTGTTTGTTCCAACAAGCCCTGGGCTAATTGTAATACAAGAGCATTTATGGACTTCAATCACCAGTGAGTTTACTGTGTGGATGGCTGATTACATCTGCATCAATCAGGGAGATTACATCATCAATGGCTGGCGCTTTTATCTAATCAGTTGAATGGCTTAAAAGGGGAAGTGATTTCAACATTCAGAGAGAATTTCCCAGCTCTTCGTTGGACAGGCAACTTCTCCCAGAAACTCATCAACGACCCTTCGTTGGACTTTCATCGGAGCCACTGGTTTGCAGCCTGCCTGTGGAGCCTGGACTTGTGCATCCCCATGGTTGCGTGAGACACTCTTTTAAAATCTCATATTATTGACGGATATCTCCTGTTGATTCTGTTTCCCGAGAGAACCCTGACTAATACAGCTTGGTACCAGGAGTTGGGTGACCCAAACTTTCATTCCCAAAGATTCTGGGCCATTGTTAGTCCTGCTTGAATTGGTTTGTTGCAATTTTCCATTGACTTTAATCACAGGGCATGGTAGAACTAGGAGACGCCCTAGAGGATCTCCTGCATTCCAGGCAAACTCCTCTTTACCCCCATTATGTAGATGTAGTCCTATTTCCCCTTGATAGTCAGGATCAATTACCCCAGCCAGTACAGTAATTCCCTTCTTTGCCTGTTGATTCCCAGGTAAGAGGAGCCCAAAGTGGCCAGGTGGCAGTCTTAACTTCCAGTTCA